>PVHX01002964.1:88215-154148 GCA_004024805.1 Geosciurus inauris | reverse complement strand
AGTCTTTGATCCACTTTGAGTTGAGTTTTGTGCATGGTGAGAGATAGGGGTTAAGTTTCATTTTGTTGCAAATGCATTTCCAGTTTTCCCAGCACCATTTGTTGAAAAGGCTATCTTTTCTCCAATGAATGTTTTTGGCACCTTTGTCTAGTATGAGATAGTTGTATTTATGTGCATTACTCTCTGTGTCTTCTATTCTATACCATTGGTCTACATGCCTATTTTGGTGCCAGTACCATGTTGTTTTTGTTACTATTGCTTTGTAGTAAAGTTTAAGGTCTGGTATTGTGATGCCTCCTGCTTTACTCTTCTTGCTCAGGATAGCTTTGGTTATTCTGGGTCTCTTATTTTTCCATATGAATTTCATGATTGCCTTTTCTATGTCTATAAGAAAGGACTCTGGGATTCTAATTGGGATTGCATTGAATCTGTATAACGCTTTGGGTAGTATGGCCATTTTAATTATATTGATTCTGTCTATCCATGAACATGGGAGGTCCTTCCATCTTCTAAGATCTTCTTCGATTTCTTTCTTTAGAATCTTGTAATTTTCGTTGTAGAGTTCTTTCACCTCTCTTGTTAGATTAATTCCCAGGTACTTTATTTTTTTGGAGGCTATTGCAAATGGAGTGGTTTTTCTGAATTCTTTTTCAGAGGACTCATTGCTGAAGACACCGACAAATTCCTAGACACATATGATCTACATTATTTATTTTATTGTTCCCGTTGTGGTTCTCTTAGGTTGGCTCCCACATCCTCCCAACTTGTCTGAGTTCCGTCCTTTTGTTTATCAGGGATTTTCTTATGTTCTGGCACTAACTACAAGGTGCCCAGGCTTACTCGTTCCTGACCTGAAAGATGCCATTTCAACAAGGTGCTCTTTCTCTATTTTTCATAGAGATATAATTCATGTGAGCAAAGTGAACAAATTTTAATTGTACAGCTCAATAAATGATGGCTTCTGTGTATACTGGTAACTATTTCTGGACCAAGAGATGACCATTTTCAGCACTCTGGAAAATTCTCTCAAACCCCTTCTAACGCCCAGACTTCTTCTATTCCAACTTTTGTCACTTAATTTAGTTTTGTCAATTCTTGAATTTCATCTAAGTGGAATCACACACTGTATACTTTTGTTTTCTAACTTCTTCACTTAACATAATTTCTTTAACAATTAGCTATATTATGAAGTATATCAGTAGTTTTATTTACATGAGACTTAGTTTGTTTCTGCCCCTATAACAAAATACCTTAGACTGGATAATTTATACTTCATAGAAATTTACTTCTCACAGTTGTGGAAGCTGGGAAGTCCAAGATCAAGGTACAAGGAGAATGGGCTCAATGTCTGCTTTACAGGCAATGCTCCTGGCTGCATGCTCACCTGAGTGAAAGCGGCAAGATTATTTCCTAAAACCTTTTATTTCCATGAGATTAGAACCCTTGTGGCCTAATCATTCCCTAAAGGCCCTGATTCTGAATACCATCACCTGGGGGGTTAAGTTCCAACATATGAATTTGGGTGGCAGGGTCACTAGAATTCAGTCACTAGAATTTTTGCTTGTTGTATAAGATATTGGTTAAAGTTTATTGTTCTTCATGCAAATATTCAAATTGAATAAATCCATTGGTTAATAAAATCTATTTTCCATGGAAGTATGTCATCACCTTTGTTTTTTTTTAGAGCTACCTATCCTAGGGTCTATTACTGAAAACTATTTTCTCTTATATTCCATTGATCTACATATCTGTCTTTTCTATATTATTATCATTAAGATGGAAGTTGTTATGATTTAGATTAAGTATCCCACAAAGACCCACATTTTGATAGCTTGATCTCCATGGTGCAACTGAGAGGTGGTCGAGCTTCAGAAGTATGGCTTAGAAGAAGGAAGTTAGGATGGGGAGAAGATATTGGGACCCTGGTCCCCTCCTGTCTCTCTTTTGTTTTACTTCTTGGCTACCACCAGGTGGGCATTTCCCTCTACCATGTGCTACTATTATGATGTGCTGCCTCAATCATTATATGTCCAAAAGCAACAAGCCAAACTGACCATGGATTCAAACCTCCAAATCTGTGAGCCAAAATAAATATGTCCTCTTTAGAAGTTAATTATCTAAAATATTTTGTTATAGTAATGGAAAGTTGATGAATGCAGAGGCTTATATCATTGATTGGAAATCTTTAAACTTTTGGAATTTTGTATTTTATTGTACATATTACTTTTAATAGATTGATTTTTGTGTGTGTGTGTTTTTGGTTTTTTTTTTCTTTTCTTTTTTTTGGTACCAGGGATTGAAAGCAGGGGTACTCGACAACTGAGCCACATCCACAGCCCTATTTTGGGTTTTATGTAGAGACAGGGTCTCACTGAGTTGCTTAGCACCTTGCCGTTGCTGAGGCTGGCTTTGAACTAGTGATTTTTTAGTGGTTCATGTTAATTAATTAAAAATATTTTCTAATTTGTATATTGACCTCCTTATTGATTCATAGGTATGTTATGGAGCATGTTATTTAAATTTCAAATATTTGGAAATTTTCTAGATATTTTTCTGTTATTGATTTCTAGCTTAATTACTATAGACAGAAAACAGGCTTTGAATGATTCTTAAATTTCTTTTATACTATTCTTTAAAATCATAAATTTAAAATTTTGAGGTTTATTTTTCATCCCAGAATAAGATCCTTCTTGGTTATATCCCAAGTGTTTTTGAAAAAAAGGTGTTCTGTTTTTAGGTATAGTGTTTATAAATTTTCAGTGAGGAGGAGTCAGCTGACACTGTTATTGAGTTAGTCTACATTTTTGCTTATCTACTGTCTACATGCTCTTTTGATTACTGAGACAAATGTGCTAAAGTCTCCAAGAATAATTTCATATTCTCTATTTGAAACTATCAGTTTTTGTTTTACATATTTTTAAATTCAATTAGTATCCTACACAGAATGAAAGGAAAACTCAACCAACCAAAGAACAACAAAACATCACAGGATGTATAGTAGAAAAATTGGTGTTATCCAAAGAGAAGTTTGGTCTTCATCACTGGCTCCTGGAAGATAACCTCCAGACTCTTGGAATATTCCAAGTGAGAATTCATCATGGAAATCCCTGCAGACCACATGGCATATCAACCAATCAATCAATCACGAATCATGTCCACATAATAAAGTCCAGAAAGAACTCTGGGTACTAAATTTCAGGTGAGCTTTACTTAGTAAATTAACAATACACCTAGATATATTCCACCTTGCTGCCAGGAAGGCAATGTATTCAGAGGACAAAACAAACAAACAAACAAAAAACTACATTTGGGATACTTTGAACTCTGCCCTCTGTGATGTTTCTTGACTGACTTAATGTATCCTCTCCAATTAACTGTTTCTCTGAATATAATAGCTCTCATTGAGTTCTGTGAGTCTTTCTCTAAATTGTCAAGATTGGGATGGTTAGGGAATCAGAAGAGGGTGGGCTTGTCTCCATTTGTACCTCTAACTTTGTGATTAGACCTTAAGTGTTTCCAGTTGGAACTAAAAGTCTTGAGAAAACTTGGCCATCCAGAGGACTGTGCCCTCAACATCAGTTCACTGGTTCCAGGCACAGGGTCTCATTATCAACCTAATGCAGAGTCAGGACTCCTTGCTGACCATGATGTTTATGAGGAACACACTACATTAGACTACAAATAAGGGAGATTTTAGTAACTAGACAACTGTCAAACTCATACCACTATTACAAAATTACAGAGATATTGTTCATAATGATATTTTATAGGTATTTTTAAACAAATCAGAGTATTTTAAAGAATATTATGAAATTAGTTTCTAAAATACTGTACCAATTTAAATTAATAATTGATAAATCTGCTGATTTTACCACATTCTTTGTATCATTTTATATTGTCTCATATTCATCATTTGTAATGTAATAAGAATAAAGTAGTAAATTAATTTTGGATTTATCACATTAAGCACTGTTTCAACTTTATTGACTATCTGTGTGTCTTCTGTAGGCAATCTGTCTACATGTCTTTCCAATTTTTATATTGGGTAAACAGTATAGTTTTTTTTCTGATTAACTTTAAAACTCTTTAAATATTAAGTGTGTTACATTTTTGTCTGTCAAAATCACTATAATTTCTAAGTTATCTCTTTGTCATTTAGCCTTTATTTTATAATATATAGAAGTATTAAAAAGGATTTATATTGTTGAACATATTATGAATTTTCATTAAGGACTACTTTGACACAGATTTCATTTTAATAATATATACTAAATAAAATAATTAAAAAATAAAACCCATAGCTATTTGCAAAAATGATAATTCCAGTGATGCTTTTTAAACTGGAAACAACCTACATGCCTTCATTCAAGGTAATAGCTTTATAAAATATTCTCCAATATCTCAAATGAATTGATAATATTGAGTAGTTTTTAAAAGTATATTTGAAAAAAATTTGTTTTTGGTAATGTTCATAATAAAATATTATTACAACTTATAATTCTAGGTATATAATAGGGAATGTAAATATGTCTATATAAACACCATACTAAATAAAAGAAAATGAATCCAAATTTTACCTGGATTATCCAGGTCATGAGAATGAAAGTAATATATTTTGCTTTATTTTTTCCCATAAAGAATATATCTCACTGTAAGTACACCAAATCAGCTAAGGAATATGAGCCCAGGACATAATATTAAATGTCACTCCATAAAATGATTCCTATTTGGTGACCAAATTAATTCAGAATCAACTAAATTATGTCAAGTTTTGTGTTAAAGAGAATAATGACCAACAAAGATATCCATAAAGATATTTATTTACATGGCAGAAGAACTTTGCAGAAGGAATTATGTTTATGGAGCTTAGTTTTGGAAGATTATCCATGTAGTCTCAAGGTGCTATGGTTTGGATATGAGGTATCCCCTAAAGCCTCACATGTGAGACAATACAAGAATATTTGGAGGAGAAATGATTGATTTATAGCCTTAACCTAATCAGTAAATTAATCCCTGATGGGATTAACTGAGTAGTGACTGGAAGCAGGTGGGGTGTGACTCCAGGAAGTGGTTCATTGGGGGCGTGGCTTTGTATCTGGCAAGTGGAAACCTATCTCTCTGATTCTGATCATCATGTGAGCTACTTCCCTCTGCCACACACTTCCACCATTATGTTCTGCATCACCTTCAGCCTGGAGAAGTGGAGCCGGCTGTCTATGGACTGAGACCTCTGAAACCATGAGCCCTTAAATAAACTTCTCCTCTATAGTTGTTTTGATTGGGTATTTTAGTCACAGCAGTGAAAAATTTGACTAAAACACAAGGTCATCACATGGGCTTTTAAAAGTGGAAGAGAGAGGCAGAAATCAGTCATAAGGGGGAACAGAAAAAAAGACCAGAGTTTCAAAGCCAAAGGACCTTGACCGGCAGTTGTTGGCTTTAAAAGTAGCTATGATTCAAGGACTGTACAAAGGGCCCTGAGCTGACAGCCAACCAGGTGAGGGGAATCTCAGTCCTATAGTCACAAGGAATCTGAATTCTGTCAAACACCTGAATGAGTAGGGAATGGAATCTCCTTCAGAGCCCAGAACCCAGGAATAAAAAAAAATCCTTGCTGAAACCTTAATTAGGCTCCTGAGACTCATGTCCAACTTCTAAACTACAGCATCCTAAGATAGTAAATTTATGTTGTTTTTAACCTCTTCATTTCTGGTAATATATTTAGGAAGCACTAATATAAATGCCTACTAAATGTGAGGTTGAAGAAGCAGATAAAATATGCCCTGTTACAAGTATGCAATTTTATATATGTATCTTTATCCATGTTAAATTAAATATTCAGAATTTTATGAAAAGCAGGTGAAAAGTAATTCTGCCTAGGGGATTCAGGAAAGGCATCAGAGGATGTTTGATATCATCATGTCACAGTCACTGCCAACCCTCAAGAACTGGATCTCATATTTATTTAAAGCATACCCAGTAATGTTTGTTATCTATAGGCTGATATGTAATCTAACTTCAAGAGCAGGGAGAGTAGACTTCATAAAATCTACACATGCTAGGGAAAAACTCCCCTGAGCTACAAGAAAAGGCACTTCTAATTGGATAGTTCTGATTCCAAACTTATATGTCAACAATACCAAGTACATGGTCTCCATCTGGACAGCTTTAGAAAATTCCTTATGCTCTGTTTGGAAAAAAAAATCCTTTAAAATGCAATTGAAATTATATCTCATTATTTTTTAAAATTAATAAACAATTTCTAGAGCATAAAATGCAATTGTAATTTTATTTTTTTTAATTAATAAACTATTTCTGGAACATTTTCAGGTTTTCAGAAAAATTGTTCAGAAAGAACAGAAACTGCTCATATAGCCCCTCCCCACACCAGTTTCCTCTATAATGTATATCTTGCATTTGTGTGCTATATTTGTTAACACTGATGTATGGATATACATCAATATTATTATTATATTATAATAAAATATTATTATAGTCCAAGTTTTCATTAGGTTTCACTCTTTGTGCTCTATAATCTATGGATTTTCACAAATGTATAATGACAAGTATCCTCCATTACAGAATGATATGAAATAGTTTCACCATCATGAAAATCTTCTGTGATCCATCTGTTCTTTCTTCCCACCCTCTCTCCTCCAAACCACTGGGCAACACTGATATTTCTACTTCCTCCATATTTTGACCTTTTCCAGAATGTTAGGTATTTAGTATCATGCAGTATGCAGTTTATTTCAGATTGGTTTCTTTCACTGAACATTATGTTCACAAGTATCTCCACATCTTTTTTGTGGCTGAGTAATTCCTTTTATCACTGAATAAATACATTCTCAGGATGAACCACAATTTGTCCATTCAGTCACTGAAAGCCACTTTAGTTGCTTCTAAGTTTTGGCAATTATGCAAAAAAAAAAAAAAAAAAAAAAACCTAATACAAACATTTACATGCTGGTTTTTACATAAATGTAAGTTTTCACTTCATTTGAGTAAATGCCAGAGAGCATGATTGCTGGATCACGTAGTAACATGTCTAATTTTATAAGAAGTTGCAAAAAGGTCTTACAAGCTGCCTGTATTATTTTGAATTCTTACCAGTCAGCAATTTATAAGAGTTTCTGTTGCTTCTCATCTTCCTCAACAGTAGATGTTGTCAGTGTTACAGATTTTATCCATTCAAATAAATATGTATTAGTATCTCACTATTTCAGTTTGCAATTTCCTAATACAATATGATGTTTACCATTGTTTCATATGCTTATTTGCCTTTGATACATCTGAATATCTATATCTTTGTGAGATGTCTGTTGAGGTGTTTTGCCCATTTTAAAAAGTGAGCTGTCATTTTTCTTATTTTTGAGTTTGAGTTCTATGTATATTTTAGATACAAATCTATCATCAGATATATTTTGCAATGACTTTCTTAATCTATTGTTTTTCTTGTCCTTCTCTTACTGATGTCTTTTGCAAAGCAGAGTTTTAAATTTTAATGAGGTCTTCCAATGTACCAAGTTTACTGTCATGGATTGTGCTTTGGGTGTTGTATCAAAAAAAAAATCATCATTGAATTTAAGATCCTTAAAGTCTTTCACATGCTATTTTCTAGGAGTTTTATAGTTTTGCATTTTATATTTGGATCTACTTTTGTGCAAGTATGAGGTTTATATGTAAATTCACATTTTTTGCATGTAGCTGTCCAGTTGTTTTAGCATCATTTGTTGAAATGACTGTTCTTTCTCTTTTTAATTGCTTTGGCTCCTTTATCAAAGGTCATTTGACTGGATTTGTGAGGACCTCATTCTGGACTTTCCCTATTGTGTTCACTGAACCAGTGTGTATGTTCTTTCTCTAATACAATAAGATCTTGATTATTTAACTTTACATTAAGAAGTCAAGTAGTATCAGTCCTTCAACTCTGCTCTTCTGTTTCAATGTGCTGCTGGGTGTTCCGAATCATTTGCTGCTGCTTTTAAACTTTAGAACTAGTTTGTTTGATATCTAGGGGAAAAAAAGGAAGAAACTAACTAGGATTTTCATTGAGATCATAGTGAATTATAGATTGTCAGGAAGGATGGATATCTTAACTATATTAAATCTACCTTTTCATGATCATAAAATATCTTTTTAAATTCTTGAATTCTTTCATCAGAGTTTTCTGTTTTACTTATATAGATCTTGTGCTTAGTTTGCCATATTTATGTATATATATTTCCTTTTTATTACTAATTAGGTGTGTTTAAATTTTAAATTCCAATTTTTTATTATTGGTAAATAGAAAAACATGATAGTTGTGTTGAAATTTATTTTTAACCTATCCATAGTACACCTAGATAACTAAATGACAAATTGTTATCTCTCAAGTGTACCAATGGAGGATCTGAGACCAGAACTTGTGCTTTTTGTCATCATTTCCATTGACCATTAATCTAAACAGTATATGTTCCCTTGGTATGTAAAAATTTGATATATTTTTTCTAGAGATGACCCCAAAATTTTGATGGCTATTACCGGAAATCACCAGGCAAACATTTGCATCATCTAATAAAATGTAATTCTTTCTAAGGAGATACTTTTCTCATGGCCCATAAGATTTTTGCTAGGATTAAATAGACCCTATGATCTCAGTTAAAATCACCCTTCTCTAAACCAGTTGTCTACTATAGGCCTTGGAACTGATTCCCACTGACAATATTTGAAGAATGCAATCTCCTCATTGACGTACTTCACCAAAGTGAGATTTATTTCTCCAACCCACTGGTGTCTGCATCAAGCAGTATATTCATTCTTCTTATCTGTGTCCTTTCACTAGTGGGAGAAGACTCAGTCAATAGTAGACCTGAATGTCTTCTTAATACATGGCAACCACAAAGCCTTTGGGACTCATTTGTGTAATCTGTAAAGTTAGTGAGCAAATTCTTCCAAATTCTTGGCAACATGAGTCCTCCCAGGGTATCATAGGCACACTGTGAAATGAAGTTTTAGGAGGAACAAACAATTCCATACAATGCATTCAGCTCTTTAAAACAAAGTATGCGAAAAAAAGTTATAAAATTTTCAAAACTTCTTTTCATTTATGCTTTCTTTCCACAACATAGTTCTCAAAATAAATGGTAAACTCTTATGTATTAAAGCATAAGGTAATGGAGTCTTTCCTGAGCTCTATGAGGAGCCTGAATATCTCCGATTATTCTCAGTCATACTGATTCCCACTGACTATTCCTTGCATTGAAGAGTCTCAGGGAAACCTCCCAATGATGAGTCTAGAGCATTTGGTACTTAGGTGAAGGATCCACCATTTGTTCTGTTTTTATTTATTTGCTAATTTAACAGTAAGAACGTTAGATAAATTAATTTTATGTACTTCTAGCCTATATCAGATCTCCTCAGTCATTGTTTCTGTTTACAACAATATGTTGAATATATAATATGTACCATCTTCCCTTGGCATCTATGAGGGATGGATTCCAGGAGCCCCAGCAGATACAAAAACCTGCAAATGCTCAAGTCTCTCATATAGTATGGAATAGTATGTGTATAGAACCTATCCACAGCCTTCTGCTACTCTCTGAAGAATCTCTAGATAATTTCCAATACCTAACAGTGCAAATGCTATGCAAATAGCTATTATACTACATTGCTGAGGAAATAATGACAAGAAAACGTCTGTACATATTCCATACAGATATATATGCATTTTTTTTTGTCCAAGTATCTTTAATTCTTAGTAATTTGAATCCACAAATGTGGAATCCATGGATAGGGAAGGTCAGCTTTATTTGAAATAATGGTGAGCACTTGTAGACACAAAGATGAACAAAATAATGTCCTTCCTTCTCAATGTTTTCATGGGTATAAAACATATTCCAGTATAAAAATAGCAACTCAGAATCACCAGTGAAATCCCCCCACTTTTCACATTTACCAATATATCTTAAAAGTATGGCATTATAAAATGGACCAAAAGTTCTCTGCAAATATTTACTCATAATGATTCCTCCAGAAAAAAAATAAGTCTCATGAATTATACTTTTTATGTGTCATTATGCATGTTTACCTCAAAGATAAAAATGAAATTTGCCTATTGTTAAATTTCTAATTTTTAAACTAAACTAGTCTTAAAAATAGTATACTTTCTGTTAGGTTTGTTTTCAAAGTCATTGAATTGCAGTGGAAGATTATTTGTAGTATTTGTAAATTTCCACTAAGATAATATTGGTCCCCATACTATTTATTTTTAATCAAGCTGCAACTTTAAAGTTCTTTTTTTATTTTATGAATGAAATTTAACCTTTATATACAAATAAATATTAGCATATAGATAAATATTTTCACTGATAGGCAAGTCATCTTAAGAAAAAAATAATCAAAACTGTTCATGCCCTGATCCTTGACCAAAATGTACATCTTTGCTACATAGGAAATGTATTTACAAGATGGGCTGGAATAGGTTTCCCCACACCTCTGATTTTTGTCTATATACAGTTCTAGCCATATCAAGAGTTTATCTCAATTTTCCTCATAATTAATTAAAAATTTTTGATTAAATTTTTATGGACCTAATTTAATCAAATATCTATAACTTACCCAGTTAGTCATATCTAGCATAGACTCAGGCAGTTTAGGTGTGGTTTCCAGAGACCCACTTCCATAAAGAAGGGATGGAAATGAGGAACTGTGATATACACATATAGGCAGATGAAGTCCATTTCCCCACGTAGGAGGTGAGCAAAACCTCTTTGCCCATAGATTCCAGCTTACATACAATGTTCTCATGTAATTGTTAACTTTCAACCTGCCACTTTTAAAAGTCACATAGTGGTTTAGACAAAGAATTTTTGATATGTTTATACTTTACTTACCTGGTATATAATAGCTTTTATATACTAAATGCTTGTTTGTTTTGACTGTGATTATTACTAGCTGATCATAAAATAAAATTGGTTCTAAGATTTTGATATACCAAATACATAGGATACCTCTAGAGGAATGGGTAGGAAGGAAAATAATTTAGATGAACAATCAAGATAAAAACTCACATCATCTCAAAGATTCTACATGCATATTGAGATAAGTAATAATCTATCCAGTTGTTCAAAACATTTAGAACTTATAATAAGCAAGACAAAACACTCAGATCCTGTACAATATTTATCCCTGAACTTCTAGACTTTAGGGGACCAGATTGACTTTCTGAGATAGAGTCAAAGTTGTTCACCATTACTGTCCCTAGTTTTAAAGCGTATTTCATTTGAATAAATAGATAGAACATGACATTCAGAGACATGGTAATAGAAGATAAAACTTTCCAGGGCAGGGGCTGGGCACATAATTCAGTGGTAGAGTACTTAGCATACATGAGGCTGAGGTTCAATTCCAAGCACTGCAAAACTGAGAAATTAAAAACTTTCTGGGGAAAGATGCCTAAGTTTTAGGAATAAAGATAGTTTTATCCTGTTGCTAGTGTGGTCAAGTCCAGCAAATCTCGTGTATCAGCAATTCATATAAAATAGTCAACTTTTTTTTTTTTTAAATAGTCAACTTTTGTATATATGTTAGGTACAAGAAGAAAGAGGAAAGAATATACACATGATGGTTTCTAAGTATGTTTTCCTTTTTAAAATTGTTCTACTAACTTGGAAAGAGATGTTGGCAGATTTCTATGGGTGCTAAAAATAGAAGCTCAGCATATATC
Source organism: Geosciurus inauris (assembly GCA_004024805.1). Lineage (NCBI taxonomy): Eukaryota > Metazoa > Chordata > Mammalia > Rodentia > Sciuridae > Geosciurus > Geosciurus inauris. The sequence goes on along the minus strand of PVHX01002964.1, from coordinate 142,441 downwards.
TATCCTGAGCTCTGAACATCATTATCTTCAAAGACCCGGGGCACAAAGATTATGAAAATTTGTCCCCTGACCACAGCACTGTATAGATACATACACTCCACTCTGATTTCATTTCTTCACTGAAATGCAAAGAAGAGAGGAAAGGCCCAGATATGCAAATTGGAACCAAAATATAAACAAGAAGTCAATCCCAAGGCACAAGCTTCAGAGAGATGAAAATACCAGGAAGAAAAGAAGTTTATGAACTTCATGTTCAGTGGAAGCAGGCTACAAAAGAGTTTAGCTGTCCTTCTAGAAAACAAAAATTAATTTGCTTTGGCCAAATTAAAATTAATTAAAATTATGCAATGTTGCCCTTGTGTTAATTTTAACGGTGAGGTTGTTGTGATTTAAGGCTACAATTAGTTCTAGTGTTTGAAAGAGAAGCTCTGTAATCGAGACAGGACATTTTAATAATCCTGGTTATAAACATTTAATACATCATCTTTAGGGACTCACAAACACATTGTAATTAACTTTTACAACTGAAATAAATCAGATTGCATTAGCATATTGCAAAGGAAAAAATCATTTGCATGATTGAAAACAGCTTCAGAAAATTATGTATAACAGGCTTCATGCAAACACCAGCACAACTTTTCTACCAGGTTTCTTATGTGGGGAATATTTTAAACAAGTACAGTTTAGGGTTCTTCAGATAATAATAGCTTTTGCCATAAAAGGAAATACCTTGACTCTGAAGAAGCAGCAAAAGTCACTCTGTGGTTAATAGGACTATGTCCAACTTTTTGGTAAAGTACTTGGTGAACATTCTAGTAAAAGTATAATGTATACTGGCTCTGTAGGTACAACTATGCTATGAGCAAGTGATGTGGTCAGGAGAAGAGAATTTTTATTTATTGGTTTATTCATGTTTCTAGGACTAAAATCATTAGCAAGAAGAGGGCTGATACTAGACCCACAAGTGTCCCTGGGGCCAGTATTCAGTCTGCTTCATAGAACACCAATCCTTTTTTGAGCAGTCCAGCTATGATGGGTAACATGTCAGTTCACATGTTGACTTAGAATTGAGCAAATTCAGTAAGTTTTTATTAAATCATGGCTATTATATTTTCCAAAAAGATTTCAGGTCAAGTGGGCCAGTTGGATGCACTCTGATCAGACAATTGGTCTATAGAGAATGATTCCTTGTCCCTGAGCATCCTGTACACAGTACAGGATGGTTGTTAAAACAATAGTTTCTGTGTTCATATTTCCTGGGTTTGAGTCCAATTCCCTCACTTAGTTCCTGAGTGACATTGGGTCCTATGCCTCATTTTCTCCACCTATAAAATGAAAATAATAGAGTATGTATTAGAAAGTGCTTGTGAGGATTTAATGATATAATACATGCCATTTATCTTAGAATGATATATAATATATCTTTAATATAATATTATAATATATACTTATAATATAGTAAGTGTTTGATATATTAGTGATTATCTCAACAATTATTATTTTCTGAAGGCAACTCAGGTTGCTAAGAAAATACTTAATTAGTGTTTGGGAGCTAGAACTTGCCTGCATAGTTTACCTTGGACTTTTTTTTATTTTCAAATACACAATTTGGCTCCAAACTCTTCATTTACTTAATTAAGTTAATATTGTGGATCTATTTGCAAAATGTTACCACCTTTGTAAGAGAAGACATATGTGAGATATGGACACCGAAATCAGAATAAACAGTGCAAAATCTGTACTAAATCAAGGGTCAGAAGCCTCACCAAATTATGAAATCAGAGTCATGGAAACAGCCAACTTCAGATTCTAGGTGTCCAGGAATAGAAACCCCCCCACCTCCTGTCCTTACCCAATCCCACAAAAAAAATGAAAGAAAAGGACAACAAAAATAATCCCAAATAGAAAATGGCAAGAGTCAATATTTTGGTCCAAAGCAAGGAGGAAGGATGAACACATTCTGATGAGTACGCCTTGAATTGCACCAAAACTTTGATCCTAGGACAATTCTTAAAACAGTCCCATTTCTTCTCAAGAGATATGTCAGGGCCAAGACCTAAATGACCACACCATTTTAGAAGTTAGTTGAATCCTAAGTGCATTCTGCTGAAAGGTAGGTTAAAGTTCATCATTGTGACCTGAAATGAGATGGGACCCATGAGTTTCACTTAAGCACTTTTTTATAAAAGAGAGGTTAGTGGTTTATTTTTAAGGAGAGATTTCTATCCGTATTTCTGTTTCTGTCTGATTCTGGAAATAGACCACGATTGAATTGGAAATACAACACACCCTTAACAGTTCTCCTTGATTTGGGTCTTGCTTTTGAAGGAAGAGGTAGAGTTAACACATTCTGCACTTTCTTGAGGAAGTACTTGGACACTTCTAATGGGAATCTCCTCATTTCTTTTGAGGCTATTGTTTATTGACTTAAAAGAGCAGCAGCTTAATTAACAGAAGAAATAAAGCCTATTGCATAATTAACTAGACATTTACTTAGAATCAATAATCTAATTGCCACACCTAGTAGAGTATTGTGGTGATCCTATTGAAAACAATTCACTTATATCTCATGTTAACAAGGCTATTGGTAGTTTGTTTAAGAGACTAACCCGATCTGTAAAGTGATAATTTATTGAACAATCAATTAATCTTTTTAGCACTGCAAATATAAACAAGCAAGGAAGAGCCTCAAGTGTGTCTGCTTATGAAAGGTCAAGTGTAGCAGACTCCCATCCTGAGTTCTTTCTCATTTGGTGTGGGCAGTAAACAAGAGTTTATTTTAACACTGTACCTTATGGACATGTACTTTTTAAGGGGAGGCAATAACATACAAATCTTTGTAAACATGGAAAGCACCCACTTAGACCTGTAGCCTGTCTTTGCAATGGATTCTGAAACTCCACTCCCCATTTTGGTGATACATACCATTCTGTCTCAAATGGCTCTGATACAACCAGTTTTACATATAATACTCTCTGGGTTTTAATTCAACAGTGTGAAGGATTGTTTTATATCTAGGAGAATGAATTACTACATTTATTCAAGAATATGGGTCAATGTCAAAAAGCCTGAGAGTTGAATTAAGTATCACTCAAGTTTGCAATCTTATTCAAAGTTAATTTTAATCTTTTTGCCCTGCACAATTGGGTATCAGGTTTCTCAAGACTTAAGGCACTTCCTGCTTTATGACTGTTCCCAAAGCATTTCATTTCTGAAAGTATTGTCATAGCTTAGTATGAATTCTATTTTATCTACCTTCAAACTTGACTATCATTTAAAATTTAATATGTACACCCAAATATTCCAACTTGCTAGAAACATAAACCATATAATAAATATGATAGTAGCCTGACTCCAGGAAGGAGGAACAATTCAAGCATTCACAAAAATGTACAAGAGCTAGACTTTTAAGGACTTTAAATTTCATAAGAGGAAAGAGTATGTCATAAAGCACAAATATAGAGGATGATTATGGAAAAACAATACAGCAAGATAATTGAGTGAAACAAAGTTTCTAGGTTTAGACCAGGGCTTCTTAACTTGTTGTTCTAGCTTAGAGATTCTTTTTCTGGGCTTCCAGAGTAAGCAGAGTATGAAATAGGAAGGGCAAAAATTGTATGCCTAATTTCACTAATTTCTAAATGAAATTTTGCATTTGCTCTCGTTATGAATATGGACAACAGAGTAGTGTTAACAATATGTATGATTTTTCACCACAAGCTATTGTGGATATGTTCGTGTTGCATTACATGGACACAGATATAAGCAGAATGTTTATTTCATATGTCTTTGATGTGATGGTGGTTATTAGACTTGCCACAAGATGATATTATTATTATTATTAGTAGTAGTAGTAGTAGTAGTACCGGTGATTAAATTCAGGGGCACTCGACCACTGAGCCACATTCCCAGCCTGAATTGCTTAGGGCCTCGCTTTTCCTGAGGCTGGCTTTGAACTTGTGATCCTTCTGCTTCAGCCTCCTAAGCTGCTGGGATTACAGGCATATGCCACCATGCCCAGCCCACAGATCTTGTTTTTTAATGTGTTAATAAAGAAACATAGATTATGGTATCACATTTTATTTTTAAAGTATTTTAATGGCTGTTTTATTATATATGTTATAGTATTCATTTAAAAATTCATTAAAATATTTTTTTCTAAAACGGGTTAGTAGGCGTCTTCAGATTTCCAAAGGAAACCATGGACAAATTCTTTTGGAATGACTCCTAGTCTTACAGTCTACCTGGAAAAGGTGTGGTGTAGTGCTTCCACCCTGCCCAGCGCACAAAGCAGACACTATTTCCCTGTGTGTGGGCGCAGATTCAGAATCTTTCTCATCAAAGCACTATTACCAAGTATTAAGGCCATTATTTATTTCTAAATGCTCTAGTTTGGGCAGTAAATGTTCCTCAATGGCTCATTTATTATAGGTTTGGTGTTCAGTGCATGTGGAACCTTCAAAGATGAGGCCTACAAGAAGGCAGTTATGTCATTGGACTACTAGCCTTGAAAGAGATATTGGGACTCTGGCCCCTTTTCCTTACCACATACTCTCTGCTGTGATATTCTGTGCTGATACAAGCCCAGAGCAACAGGGCCAAGTGGCCAATGACTGAAACCTCTGAAACCATGAACCAAAATAAACTTTCCTTCTTTCAAGTTGATTATCTCAGGTATTTGTCATAGCAACAGGAAACTAACAAACTTACAGACTGATGGTAGCTCCAATTCTTTCCTGCTTATGGGAGCCTCCGAGGTGAAATTTTCTGAAAATAAGGATCACAACCATAGCTATCATTTATTAAGTGCCAGGTTCTTTGCATATGTTATCTCACCAAGAATCACCACCATCCTATGAGCCGGGTATTATCACTATTTCATAATGCAGAAAACAGCTTAGAAGGTGGCAGAACCATTTTTTCAAAATCTCTGCTTCTCCCAATATACTAACGTCAACAATTGCAATTTGCTTGAGAGAGAAATCATAAGGTCACATATGTTCATGGATCCCTGTTGTAGCTAACAGATATGAAACAAAGTAAACATTTTATCATTGATGTGGCACTTAGAATTCAAAACTCCATGTGGCTTTCTATGTATTCATCTGATGCTTTATTACTGCTGTTCAAAATGAAAACAAGATTCAGAGGGGAAGCCAAGCCTGTGTTGAAAGTGAAAGGAATGTTCTAGTCAGGCTTGCTTCATGGACTGCCACTCCTCCCCATTAGAAGATGAAGATATATCTTGAGTTTCTCTTTTTAGGCAGAACTTTTATGCCAGGTTTAAAATCCTGAGGTCACTTGCCCATGTTGTGTAGGGATGTGCATGTGAACACTAATTTGACTCCACAAATATTTCCTGAGTCTGTTCTATTATTAGTTCCATCCAAGCAGTGCATCATCTCTGCTATTAAAGAGCCTTCTAAACCATTTATTAACTGACCAGTGGAAGAAAAGAGCTGATTAGAAGGATAGGGGGGCATTTAAACTTTACATAAATATTAAAATTTCCATGAATATTTTCCACCAAAAAAGTGGGCATACTGGTCAAAGCAATTTTCTTTTTAAATAAGGAGAGCATCACCCAAGAGTAAAAATTCCCAATGAGTTTGGGAAGTATTTAAATATGTTTATTATGAAATCACCTTCTATACTCATAGGCAGCCATGTGTCATGCAAGAATGGGAACAGATTCTGGGAAAGCATCCTTGGGTGATTTCATCACATGTAAACATCATAGAGTGTACTTTCACAAACTAAGGAGCTATGATGTCACTAAGTACAATCTCATGGGATCTTGGTCTTGTATGTGTCTTTTGTTGATGGAAACATTGTTATACAGTGCATGAATGTACATTGATTTTTATGTGTATTTGTTTAAACTTCAGTGGTACATTGGACTCAAGAACAGGCATTCCTTAATTGATTTTCATTATTCCATGTTTCCTATATTGTTTTTTGTGGTGTTGAATGCTTGTATCTAACATAATGTGATAATGCTATATCTTTTCATTGATTTTCTGATTTCCATTAAGGTATTTTTTCCTAAGAAGTTGTCTTAGTCTATTTCTGCTGCTGTAATAAAAATTCCATAGATAAATATGTAAACAAAATAAATTTATTGTGCATGGTTCTCGAGGCTGGGAAGTCCAATATAATATCAGCAGATTCCATGTCTTGTGAGGGCTTGTTCCTTGTAGATAACACTTCCTATGTGTCTTTACATAGCAGAAGAGGCCAACGAACTCCCTCAGGTTTCTTTCATAAGGGCACAAATACTATTCATGAGGGCTCCATCTTCATGACTTGATGGCCTCTCAAAGGCTCTACCTATTAATACTACTGCATTAGGATTCAACATATGAATGTTGACAGAAAATGGAGAACATAGAAGTCACTTCTCAACTGAGCCAGAAAAGGTTTCCTTCCTTCTTTTAAAATTATTTTTAAACATCTTATGTTCTTTCCTATTGTAATTAAAAATATTTAAGTAATTTCCCCCATTGGAATGCCTGTTTAAAAGAAATGTCCTTCATTTTTCCATTAGATTTTTACAGTCATGTTTTGAAACTATTGTCCAATATTATGATTTTTCTTGTGTGAAGCAGACATTAAATGGATTGTTCTACTAATGGCAAATGGCTAATTTTATAACTTGGAGTTTGTTAACAGTTCAAATGGGACCTTACATATTTGTGTCCAAGATATATATCAGACTAAACAATAATGGTATAGTTCAAATATTACAAGAGAATAGGGTTTACCATTGACTAATAGAAACCTGGAATGGGAGTCTCTCTAAGTTCTCAGAGGAGTGGAGTTCATAGCAGAGAAGGAAGGCACAGGCCACGAAAGAATGGGCACCATTAGCAGGAAATGCCCAGTCAAGACAGAACAATTATGAAATAAGCAAAAAATCTGAAATTAGAGTTTAGAAGGACTGATGAGAAGAAACATGGGAAGCTATAATTTGTGCATTGGAGTCCCAAGAAAATTTGTCTGGACAGTCTGGAATAATGAAGCCTCTTTTCAAAAGTCTATAGACCGGCCTATGAAAACCACCTCTTGATAAATACTAAAATCTTAAAAACCACCACATACCTGATTTATTTTACTTTGAAATCTCCATAACTTGTCAGCACTCACTACATCTTTGCCAGAAATAAGCCTTGCAATTTTTGTTGACTCCATAGAAGTGGACAAAGGTAGGTTCCTAATGTCAGAGGCGCTGGAGCCAGAAGGCTCAGAGAGGCAAGCAGAAGGTCACACAAGTGGACTTGATTGCTTTATCATTAAAAGGGAATAGTTGCCCCTGACATCTCTTTTAAAATTCTATTTTTACTTCATCCCTCAAACTGTTCTTGATAGTTTGTTTCTAGTGGTTTACCTGTTATCCATTATTTCTTGCCTTACCTTTTCCAAGAGGGTGTTGGCTTTCTGTCTTTAACCCTTTGTAGGTTCTGCTTCCTCTTGCCTTGTGCCTCACTTTTTTATTTTATTGGACTTTAACCAGCCATACACAAACACCCTAGCTAATCTTTCCAAATTAGCATAGCACCAGCTCTGGAGGTTCTCATTAGATGTGCAGCTGAGATTTATCAGATCTCATTTGCCTAATATGGAGCCTAACTTTGGGCACCTGGCCCTTGCGGTAGGGGGTAAGGGAGAATAGGAATGGGTCTTTTGTCACTGCTATTCGGTCTCACTAATTTGCTCTGCCTAATAAAATTACAAATGGATACAGCTTTATTCACATTGCCTTTATAGGTTATAATAACCTTGCTACCCCATAACCTCCTGCTAGCTGAATTAATCAGATCATATTAATATTTCTTCTTACTTTCTTTTAACTGGTTCTTCTCTTAATTAAAGGGGCCAAAGACGTAAACAGGGTAGGTGACTAGAAACATGGCGTCGGGTTATAAACAAGGCTCATTAAAAAGATGGATGTGCAGGCAGACTGCAAAAATTGCTTACTTCGCAAGTGTACATTTTGTAATTTCCTGACGACCAAAAGAACTAATGCCAGATCCCACCCCCTCCCTTTTTCACATGTATAAAAGATGATAATTTTTGAATGCTAGGGTGGGAATGGCAAAACCGAGCAACCTATTCATCAACTGGAATAAGGTCTTTCACATTATGAGACTCTGCTCTCTTTTCCCACAAGCCTCCAAATGTGACATTGATTTGAAAGTGGAGGTAAAGAAAAAAAAAAATCAAACACACAAGCCAGGAAATGATTTTAAAAGAAAAAAAAAGATGAGGAACTTTTAAGAAAGAACATTAAACATATTAAACCACAGAGAAGTTTGAACAAGAAAATGAAGGTCTTCTTAAATACTAATAAATCTTCTGAACATACACATGTTCAAGAATGCATAGGATATATACACGTGTTTTCTTGCACAGAGTACAATAGAAAGCTTGATCTTTATGCATGGAGATCATAATTGTTAAAGTGGACCATCCACAATATTAAGCTTACATGAAGTTAAAAATGCAACAGCCTTGGGAGAGCTGAAAACAGATTGTTTTAGGAAATTTGATTTAGGAGCATTTTACATTGTTATAAACATTTTGTACTCCTTTGTTTACTGAATTGATGGTTTATTCATATGATACTGATAAAAAGATGAGGTAAATGGGATATACGTTTGTATTATATATGATTGTATTTAAATATGAAAATATTTATAATGTATTTATAATGTATTCCTGTACTTTCTCACACAGATAAATGCTAATTTAATTCTCATCCTTGCTTTGAAACTTTGGCTCACATTCACTTAACCACGCAAGAAGGTGCTGGCATTTTTTATTCTCACAGCAATCACTAGGAAAACCTGAGCTCCCGATTTCCTGTCTTTCCATCTCCCTTCTCCACAAGAGAGAAAGTCCTTCTGACAGGATGATGCACGGGCAAGCAGGCCCTCGCTCCTTCATGAATAAATTAGAGATGAAAGTTTAACTGATCCCCTTGCATTTTTATGGAGGATCTCATCCTAATTTACCTAAATGCTTTGAGTAGAAGGAAAGAAAATATAAGAGGCTAAGGTGGAAAGGTCAAAATTCCTGTTTAAGTGCAGGGATTTTTTTTCCAACACATAACACATGGGTGCTTGCAAAAGAACCAATGATTTCTTGCTCAAACACTTAAGAGAGAAGCCAGAGGCAGGAAGATTTTTGTTTGGTTTTGTTTTTCCTTTTCCTGCCTGTTTATTTTTATATACATTTCTACAGGTGCGGCCAGTAATTTTTAGTCCAAGAAATGTCCTATTTATAAGAAACTGTGTGCAATCTATCATCTCTTTATAGTAAATACAGGGGGAAACTGAAAACTTGTGTTTAAGATTTTTTTTTTTTTCTCAATGGAGCTCAAATTCTGTGGAAATGACATTTTCCTTAAAACATTTCCTCAGTGAGTAGTCCATTGCAATATATTCTTCACTAGTGCACTTTAAGTACCAGGTGAATTTAAAGACAGGGGATGTGCAGTAAAAATATTAGGCTTTTCCAAACCCAAACAGACCTGTGAGTTAGTGGTTTGGGAATCCTCCCTCTGGGTGTGGACATGACCTGATGCTTCAGGATCCAGGAATGAATTTGCAGGACCTCAGCCCCTATGAGGTCCCTTGGGGAGAAATAGGAAATTGGCAAGTGGGAGCCCTTCACGGATATACTGAAGCTGTCATGCCTAGAAACCTTTGGCTTTAGCTCTGTGACTGATAATTTCACCTGTGAATGCTGTTTGAATTGTCTCCATTTATAAACTGTTCATTTTGTAGGGATCCAGAGGACCTGTGTCCCTTTTTTGTCTTTCTTGCCTTTGGCTTTGGAAAGGTTGCTAAATACCATGTTTTGATAATAGTGGGTCTCAATATGAAACCTGTCAAGCTCAAATGAAACATCCTGGTACAACAATTTTAAAGGGGCAATGAAGGAAACTATATCACTTCAGTCTAGCATTTCTCTTGTTGTTTTTGCATGGCAGTTCAATGTTCAGCTGTAAAACTATAAGGGGAAAACATGTGGAAAATGGAAATAAGTCTGTGCACCCTGTGATTCTATTAGTCCCTTAAAACTTTGAAAATTCTTGAGGTTTTAAATATCTGGTTTTTAAGCCTAACATCATTTTAACATCCCATTGCACCTACTTCTAATAAGGAAAACTCACAGATCTACTCCATGGCCCACAACATAAACATTTTAATAGGAGGTCTTCCTTAAATCTTACTTAAATTTTTCATAATTGTCATTAGTTGTCAAGATGAATAAATTGTAAGGCTAAGATGTACTATTTTCATACCAGTCCTATGTCATCCTTTATTTGAATAACCATTCTAATGTAGTGTCAATGGAAAGCTCCCTCTGTGACAGGAAACTCTCATTTTCCACTGTGTGTTTTTGTTTTGTTTTGTTTTGTTTCCTAAAACGACTAAAAACTTTCTGAGATATTTACTACAACCCATCACTTGAAAAATGGAAAAACATTTTAATTAGGACGTGAGTGCAACCGAGGCATTTGTACTAAAGAGAAGCACGTTTTTTTGAGTCACACAGACCAGTCATGTATACTTTTTGAAGGGGAAAACTCGTTTTTTTCCCTTTTCTTTTGATCACTTTTTTGAAAATGGATCAGCTCTCCCTCCCTCCTGCCATTTGTCATTAGAGTGTAATTTCATGACCCTTTTCTTCTTCTCCCAACTTCCTCTAAACAAAAGGACACAATAAATAAACACAGGAGATAAGACAATCTCTTCCTCCCTGCCCACCCCTTCCCTTTGAATCTCTTGAGCAGCCAGAACCACTTCAGTCCTTCAAATATTGTCCTGAATTAGTATCTACACTGATGCAGTAAGGCTAGAGTGCATGACAATAATAAATACCAAACGGGGGCCCACTGTAATATGTGTATTGATATATATTTTTCCTAGTACTTTTGGCAAACCTATCTTGCTGACTATCGTGATGAAGGTTGCAAGTAATTGTGTACGCGGTTCTGTGAAAGATAAATGACCTTCCTTCCCAAGGACGCTTGGCCAGGCCTTAATCCTGAGTGTGTGTTTGTGTGTGTGTGCGCGTGTGTGTGCGTGTGTGTAACTGTTTTCTGAAGGCCTGACAAGGCATCTTGATCATTTCCTCATTTCGAGGCCTACCCACAGCCTCGCACACGGCCCCCCTCTCTGAAATGTTATTATTCTGTCGTGAGGCCTTCTTCGGCCAGGATGTTACTTCATTTCCACCTTTTGTCTCAGTCTGAATGTGAATGATGCTCTTTCAGCAATATACAGCCGCTTAAACTCCCTGCTGCTGCCTTACATAAATATACAACACCCGTCTCGCCCTATAACTCACTTCAGGCCTGGAAAAATAGTGACTTCCTTTATTGGTCAGATTCTCTCGCAATTCCCAACAGCTGTATGTTCTCACCTCTGAGGATCCTTATCTTCAGGTTTCCATTTGTCTCAGCACTATTCCCGTGGATTGCCAATAAAAATGATTCCCATTTTTATAACCCCTGAGAACCCAGAAGCCAGCTTTCCAGAGAAACCAATGTCCCTCCAGCCCCCACAAATAAACAAAAAAATCCTCGGGACAACTTAACAAAAAGGCGTATTTTGTCTCCAAGAAAGATGAACTCGGGAGCTGAATGCATAGGGGATTCAGTAAAATGGGAAGTGTGGATTTTAAACACATTAATTACATTTAAGAAAGTCTGTTTATTTTCTTCCTCAAGAGAATAAATTGGGAGATATGTTATATAATCATCAAAATAATGCACGTTCGTAGGCCTAGTCAATATCCATGCATATAAGAGACTATATCTAAATGTAATATCACGTTTACATTATGTTAGTTATTCTATCTTCCTGAATAAAATGTAATGATTTCTCTATGCTTCTGAGTTCAGGGTGATTTTAAAACATGGGAGGGTTCTATTCAATTTATTTTTAATAGAGATATTGTAGAAAGGAAAGAAAAGTGCTTTTGAAAATGGAAAATGCTACATAATTGTAAGGTAGTATAATGAATCAAAGCATTTTCTTTAGTGACATATGCCAGTAACACATGGATGTGAGTTTCAGCCATGAGATCTGGGACAACTAACTATATAAATCAGAGCCTCAGTTGCCACCTCTGCTAAATGGGGGCTCACTACTTCCCTTTTACAATGTTTTAAAAACTAGGAAAGAAAATCTTGACTACAGAGTGAACCCCAAGTTCCTTACAAATGGGAGATTCCATTCTGTTTTTTTTTTTTTTTTTCCTCCTGCACCATAAAGTTACCGTCATCTATAGACAACATTTAAAGAAAGAGATTTGGAAGAGGTAGAGGCATGAGATAAAGAACACAAGTTCTGAGGGTATTTATGTTGCAAAACCACATACTGAAAAGGCAAGAATACTAAATACTAATGTGTCAACGCTCCACTTTAAAAAGATGCAAATTCAGAGCGGAGGGAAGTATGCCAGGGAAAGTCAGCTCTCTCCCTCTGTTTTATGACCTCACAACTCTCCATGGGAGGAAGGAAGATGACTGCTGACATATAGCCTGTGTTAGCACAAGGACTTACTTGGGAGATTATTTTGCCAAATGGAAACTAACAATTGTTATCATCTTATGCAAAACTCTGGCTCTGAGAGTTCTCCCTTCCTGTTGCCTCTGCCCAACATCACTCCAAAGAATGAATGATGATTTTGCATGTCACCTAGCTGTGTTCAACACACTACTCCTGCCTCCAAAGATGGTTCCCCAAAGAACTAAAACTAGCCTTTCAGTGTGGATGCTGAATGTGTTTTAGCAAATACGATCTCTTCATTTCTCCTCTCTCCTGGGATATATATACAGAGGTAGACTTTTTTTTTTTTCTTTTATAAATTTTCCTCTACACTTTCAAATCAGACCAAAATCTCCAAAACCGTCCCTTAAAACTGTCAGCTTAAAGCCAACATCATTAACAGCAGAGCAGAGTATTCTATTGCCCCTTTCTTCAAGCAGCTGTGGGCAGAACTTAACATTTTCATTGGGTCAAATGTTCCCTTGTCAGTGGGGAAATTTTTCTGCTCTAAATGAAATGTTACGAAATACATTTTCCCCCCACAAAGCTCTGGGCTCAGAGCTGTTTTATTTATCTCACTGTTCTGAGTACTGTAAAACATGCTGTTTCACATGGTAACATAAGCTCTTTTTTAAAGTGTGCCCTGAGTATTTGCAATTGTTATCAGGCCCAGATGTATCCGAGTGTCAGCGTGAAGCTCTGCTAGTTGGCTCAGATATGCAGAATGTAATTAGCTCAAAGGCCTCCATGCTAAGTTTGTAGTAGAAGCACTGCCTGAAAATAACCATTTGCTCTCTCTCCTTCTCCCTCCCACCCACAACCCTAAAAAGGTGGTGACAAAGGTTAAAATCTATTGTTCATGATGTCTAAGCTATTGTGAGTAGAGTAGATGCATGTTTCTGATTGAAATTTTTTTTTAGGAACTGGGGATTGAACTCAGGGCACTCAACCACTGAGCCACATCCCCAGCCCTATTTTCTATTTTATTTAGAGACAGGGTCTCACTGAGTAGCTGAGCGCCTCACCATTGCTGAGGCTGGCTTTGAACTTGTAATCTTCCTATCTCTGCCTCCTGAGTCCCAGATTTTTGAATAAGAGAGCCTGTGATGAAAGTTAGCAGGAGAAAAAGAGACAAAATTAATAAGCTCAGGAGTGGAAGGAGATGAGTTTAGAGGGCCTCAATGTGAAAATATGAACCTCAATGAGTTTAATATCACATGCTTGAAAGCCAAAGTCACGTCATTTTGCTTTCTTCTCCCATCTAGAACTTCAGCTTTTAGATATGGGTACAAGAAGACACATCTTCCTCATAGGCAACACTTTTCAATGGGTGCTCCATCCTGGGAAGTCATGAAGAAAGTAAACTCAATTAGGATGCCCCCAAGGAGAGGCCCTGGGCTAAATTGATCTAAGTTCTTAAGAATCCTAATCAGTATGTTAGACTCAGTAATAAGGGCAAAACCAAACAAAAGAAGGAGGGGCATTTACTCAATGCTGTATACATTGGTGAAGCCAGTATAATTCCTCCCTGACCCTTGCAAGAAATCAGTTTATGCCCTGAAGCATGAAATTTGATTGTAATTATTTTAACTTGCTCGGCTACATATGTTATTGATGATCTTTCCTAAAAATCACCAACCTTTTAGAAATCCTGCCACAATACTTGACTCAACGACCTGGAAGGTATACATAATAGAAAATAAACCATGCAGGGTTTCTCTATTGATTGTTCAGTAGAAACCTACTCTTCCTAAAGACAGAAGCACCAACGTCATACAACAGTGGTATAGAAAACAAGAGCATATTTATAAATGTGTAAATATTTATAAAAGGTGCAAAGTCCATATGAGTTAACTGACTGCCAGGAAATCTCATGTATCCTAGAATACCCAAAGTTCAAGTAGACATTTTGTCCTTTGTTTACAAATCCGAAAGCTGGTTTCTTGCAAATACAATGAACTGATAGCTGAGGTAATTGCTCAAATATTATGTACTATACAAGCAGACAGGTGAGGAAGCACGTTGAGATGAACTAATCATCAGCAATTATCAGTATTTTTAAAAACTTTTTAATTCCCCACTTTGCCCTCATGCTGAATACATGAGTAAAAATCATAAATATGTACATAAATCATAAGTCATTCCAGTAAGCCAGATGATATAAGATTATAACTTCATAGGGTCCCTTGCTACCTGAACTGTAAAATGAAGGCTCATGGTGATGGTGGGTTTGGTTGCCCAACTAGTTGCCTTCTTCAGCAGTGTCTTAAGAACATCAGAGTTCTCCTGGTAGCTGAAGATCCTTTTATGAAAAGGATACAAGAAACACATGGTAGCACACCTGTGCTTTATTCTGTGTTTTGGAGACTTTTCTGTTTTAAGAAACCCTGATTGATAATGAGTTAAATATTATATACACCTTGGCTGCCTACCCAAATGTCCTGGCAGCATAAGCTTTACTCAGAAGTTCCAATAAGTCTGGGTACGTTTGCCTGTTTCTCTTCATGCTCTGCCTCTGGTGAACCTACTGTGTGTCATATACCTGGGTACAATTGTGTGAACCTATTCCTGTGGGATTTCCATCTTATCAAATGAGACCAATATTTTAAAAGCTAATAATAAAATTAATAATTGATTGTCCTTGTAATAAGAGGGAGCAGTGATGGCTATGTTCTAAGGGAATGCCCAGAGAATCAAGACCCTAGATGGCAGCTAGGAAGAAAGGGAGGTTTGCTGACAAGGGATTTCTTTTGTTTTGTTTTGTTATTATTATTATTATTTTTTTGGTACTAGGGATTGAACTCAGGGGCACTTGACCACTGAACCATATCCCCAGCCCTATTTTGTATTTTATGTAGAGACAGGGTCTCACTGAGTTGCTTAGAGCCTCGCTGTTGCTGAGGCTGGTTTTGAACTTGCGATTCTCCTGTCTCAGCCTCCCCAAGTGCTGAGATTACTGGCGTGCACCACCATGTCCGGCAGCTGACAAGGGATTTCTGAAATGAGATGTGGAGTTTTATTAGGAACCGAGCGCTCACATTTAGCACTCTGCAGAGCTCAAATAGGAATCAACGGTCAGATAGATTCAACTGATTGAATCAATCAACTCAGATTCCTGAGTTGGCACAGGGCCACTTCCGATCTTTGGGTCTCTCTGTGACTCCTCAGTTCCTCTGTAACGTTTTTCCAGATTTTGCTCCGTGACTCCTCATTTGGGTCTGGCTCATCTTTAGGAAGATTCCTAGGCAGGAGTTATGATACAGAAAAGATACAGCTTAAACCAGGCTAATTTCATGGGGAAAGAGATTAGGACGTAAAAAGGTAGAAGATCTTGCAAGATCAGACATATTCAGAATAAAGGATGAAATAGAAGTTGAAAGAGAGGTGGCAGACAGTAGAGGAAGAAGGAAATATTTTAATTTTTCTGAAAATGTTTCCAAATTGAGGGGGGTGCAGAGAGAGGCACCAAATGCTTAAAGACCTGACAGCAGGAAAACAATGCGGAGCCCAGGGGAGGAAGCCCAGGCTCTCTTTCTATGCAAAGATGCTCCCTGTCTTCCCTCCCCCATCATTCCCACCTGGTTCGATTTCACAAGCTCTCACATCTCCTCTTATGAGATAATTTCCCCCTGCAGCCTTTGTTCTGCAAAGTCAACATGGCTTATGAAAATCAAGTTGTATTCTGTATATTTAATACATCATCTCTAAGGATAATCATTCTGGAATCTGAACTTGTTTCTGTTATCTAGCTCTGCTTGACAATGATTTATGAACCAGAAAACAAGACAGCTTCATTTTCATAAAGCAAACGGAACCTTCTGGACCAGGAGGAGCTGTGAAACTTGTTTTGACTAGTAAACTGAAACAAACATGACATAAAAGTCAATACGACTGCACTGCTGGGCTCTCGTTTTACAAAATAACTTTTCCCCTACTCCAGCAGGATGACAGTTGAAATGTTGCATTCTCCAATAGCAATTTTTATCTTCACTAATTACCAGCCTGGTGTGATGATGAAGGACCCTGGAAAATGGAAATAAGCACATGACAATCATCTCCTAAAAATGTCAGTTTCATCCAGGTAGCAGGAGCTTAAGAAAATGTTTTAGAGGAAATATTTTATAGTTTCTATTAAAAATCCCTGAATGTCTTAAAGAGATGGCAACATTATTTTCTGGCCATAATTTATCTTTATAAAATGTTACAGGCCCAGCATGGTGGCGCACTACTGTAATCCCAGAAGCTCAGAAAGCCGAGGCAGGAGGATCACAAGTTCAAAGCCAACCCCAGCAACTTAGCAGGGCCCTAAGCGACTTAGATTCCCATCGCAAAATAAAAAAATAGAAAGGGTTGGAAATGTGGCTCAGTGGGTTAGTACCCCTAGGTTCAATCCCTAGTACCAAAAAGAAAAAAAAATTAGAAAGAAAATTTGCAAAACAATTTAATAGTGCACATGAACTGTGCTAAACATAATGGAAACAGTCTTTTGCTCATATACATATCGAACATTTTCATAACTACAGTAATAAATCTTTTGCTCAATCATATGGTGGTGGGAGAGGGCAATGTATTAGAGGAGGGATGAAGACAAACCCTAATTCAGACCTGAGAACAGTCAGTTACTTGGGGCATGTCTCTCTGTCCAAACTCGCTTTCCCCACTGCAAGAAGGGGTTACGTACTGGTGACTGGACTTTAAGCTGCTTGGGAGAGGAAATTGTAAGATATCATGAGATATTATGCTTTGTGTGCCTTTCATTGTTCTTGGTGGGTGGTTCAGTTCAGCAAACACCATGAGGTGCCTGCCACTTTCTTTTATTTCCTTTTGGAAAATAGGGCAAAGATAAAAACTATTCAAGTGGTATTGACTATTCTAAAATATGAGAATAAGAAGATTTATCTAAATCTCCTAAAATTATACAGCAGTAGTGACCTTATAGCTGCATCATGAACACACCTGGGAGAAATGGGATAGTCGTGTTTTAAGTGTCTGATTCAGTCTATGGAAATTGTCTTAAAAGGAGACAGGAACATAAAGCAATGAGCATTTTAATGGACTGCATTTGTCTAACTTCCATGTCTGAATAATTGATTTAAAATCATCATCTTCACACATAGTCTTAACTATTAAGTGTGTTTGGAAAGTATTACACAGAACACATGAAGATCTCATATAATTTTCATATTTATTGCAGAACCTCTGCCCAGCTTTGATTTAAATCTCATATGCTACAGTAATACATTTTTATTTATGAAATAAAATGCACAATTTAGAGGGCTGCCCATTCGTTGCCACTAAATACTCACTGGTCATCATCAGTCTTTTTAAGTAACAAGACAAAGAAGCAGAAGTGTCTCTTTGGAATTATCTCCACCTTTTCTCTACTTTTATTTATCTATTGTTACATTTTTATGAATTTTGAAATTTATCCTTAAGAGATGCATAAATTATACACATGTGTTCTTCAAAGAATTAGTTTTCTGAAACATCCTTGGACTTATCTTCCAAGGTTAAGAAATATTACATTATCACTACCTAAAGGAATCTCTTTCCACACTATCACTTCCCATTTCTCAGCCCACTACTCATAGTACCACTGTCCTGAATTTTGTGTTAATCATTTCCTTTCTTTTCGGCTTTACTTTTCTTTTCGTATGGCTCTTTCATCAGTAGTGGATTTGCATTTGCTAGTTTTCTAAATTTTATGTAAATGCAACTATCATGTATGTACATATTTCTGTTTGCTCAGCAGTAAGATTCAGTAATGTTCATACACAAGTTGTTCCTTCCTTTTTTCCAATGCATAGTTTCCTTTAAAGGGACATGACATGATTTATTTTTCCACTTTTCTATTGGTAAACATGTGAACATGTGGGCTTCTTTTCCCCCAGCAGAGACGATTTTGAATAGTGCTGGGCATGTGTAAGAATTTCTGTGGGTACATACCTAGGAGTCAAATTGTTGTGTTAGAAGGAATACACATTTGCAAATGATTAGATATATTAAACTGTTTTCTAAAGTGTGCATTTTACTTGATACTCTATTCTACATTAAATTGCACCCCTCTTGTTCTACATCTTCACGAAGTCAAAATAATGAGCATATTCATTGAAAAAAAATTCATCTACATGCAATAAACCACCAAGGTGACCTATTGATTCTAAAACCAGTATTCTTGAAGTCTTACAGTAGCAGTTAACTAAAATTCTCTTAGTTAAAATTGACTCAATATTCTGTGTTTTCTATGAAGTATTTAAAAACAGGGTCAAGATGCTTGGCCAGAATTTTGCCCCCAAATATCTCAGTCATTGAAAATGTCCTACAGTCACTGGATCCTCAAAGTGGAAGTGGAGAGGTAAATTAAGAGAATAGGACAGAAAGAGGACAGAAAAAGAGCTCTCTTTTCTCCCTACATGCTCAGTTGAGCTTATGGGAAGAGGAATTTGACAGCTCTTGCCCAGGAGTTCTGTCAAAGAAGGGAGGCCAGAACAGTAAAGTTTTGATTCGCTATTTCTTATTATAATGATTTAGCAAGGCCAGCCAGGTGACCTTAAAATGTCTTTCTAGCTCTGAATAATGTAATATTGACTTTGAATGTTGTTTTGCATTCTTTTATATGTTGGTTAGTCAGGCACTGCCACAAGAAGAAACAAGGGAGAGGCTCAGAATCATGAAATTATTATCCTCCCAGGTCCAAGAGATAGGGGAGATGACCTATGGCATGCCATTCAGGACCATATGGGGCAGACACCAGAGTGATCAAGAGGCAGAAGACAGCCAGGTACTGTGGCGTGTGCCTATAATCCCAGTGGCTCTGGAGGCTGAGGGTGGAGGACGGTGAGTTCAAAGCAAGCCTCAGCAATGGCGAGGCACTAAGCAACTCAGTGAGACCTTGTTTCTAAATAAATTACAAAATAGGGCTGGAGATGTGCCTCAGTGGTTGAGGGCCCCTGAGTTCAATCCCCCGTACCAAAAAATAAAAATAAAAGAAAAAGAAAGAAAAAAGGCAGAGACATCCTGAGAAGAAGGCACATAGGCCAAAGCCTTTATGTAGGTTTCTGCAGGTAAGGCAAGGCAGGACAAGGTGAATAGATTGACTAGCTTGAATCCTTTGCCAGATGTGACCCCTCCTTGTTTGCTTCCTGTCTCTGGAGTGACTTTGGATTGGTTAGGCAGAGGAATGCTATCTCCTGGGGTGCAGGGGCCTGACAGAGGAGGTGTGGCTACTGATAGTTCCCTTGCAAATCAAAGGCATGCTGCCAGCTGGGTCCTTTCCTCTCTGTAGGAATTAACCAGCCCTGGAGCTAGAGTCTCTCCCTAGACAAAATGTTGTTTTCTTCTACTCCATTTTTAAAATTTTAAAAAAGTTTTGTTAAGTTTTGAGCAAAAATAGACCATACAATCCTTTAAGACAGGTTTTCTCATCCTTGGCATGATTGGCTTTTAAAATTTTTCTTTTTAATTTTAATTGACACAATAATTGTACATATTTATAGGTGTGATGATTTGATATGTATATTTACAGTGGGATGATTTGCTGTATGTATACAATATGTAAAGATCAAATCAGGCTAATTAACATTTCCATCTCCTTAAAACATATATTATTTCTTTGTATTGGGAATATTCAAGCTCCTGTCTTCTAACTCTTTATAAAATGTGTGACAATTTGTTGAAAACTCTAATCACTTTACTGTGCTGTAAGACACTAGGAATTGGTCCTTCTATGTAACTCTATTTCGGTACCTGTTAACCAAACTTTTTCTATCTTCTTCCTTTCCCTACCCTCTTTAACCTCTAGTGGCCACCAAACTACTACCTATTTCTTTGAAATCAACCTTTTAACTCCCACATATGAATGAGAACATTCGGTATTTGTCTTTCTGCTTTTGGCCCATTTCATATAATGTAAGGGTCTCCATTTCCATCTGTGTCTTCATAGATGACAAGATTTCATGTTTTTATTATGACTGAATAATATTCCATTGTGGGTATACACCACATGTTCTTGATCATTCATTGTCAATGGCAACATTGGTTGAGTCTATACCTTGGCAA
The DNA here is from genome assembly GCA_004024805.1 of Geosciurus inauris. Lineage (NCBI taxonomy): Eukaryota > Metazoa > Chordata > Mammalia > Rodentia > Sciuridae > Geosciurus > Geosciurus inauris. Next base: position 121,820 of record PVHX01002964.1, on the reverse strand, counting down.
TTCTGTAGAGTATCTATTTAATATACTAAGTTTACTATCTTTGGATACATACCTAAAAGTGGATCATACGGTCATTTTGTTAGTTTTTTGAGGAATCTCCATACTCCTATGTGTAATGGCTATTCTAATTTATATTAGAATATGACAGTGTATAAGTATTCCCTTTTCTTTACATCCTTGCCAACATTTGTTATATTTTGTCTTTCTGATAATAATTATTCTAACTTGAATGAGGTAGTATCTCATTAGGGTTTGCATGTGCATTTACCTGATGATTAGTAATCCTGAGTAATTTCCATATACATGTTGACCATTTATATATCTTCCCCAAAGCTTTATTAAGATGTTAAACATCGTAATATATAGAAGAATTTGTGTGTGGAAAGATAGATGGATGATATAGATATAGGTAGATATTAGCTCTATATGCCAATATATGTGTATATTTATATGTAAAATATGTAATACAAATATCAACACAACAATATGAAGAAGTTACAGAATTGTTCAGATACATGATTGTCCAGAAATCTTAGAAGATATTAACTAATTAGTCTGATATTACATATAAAGACTCAATCCAAAGATATTTTCTCATGTAAAATCAAATGTTATAAACTTCATAAATTTATTTAGTTAAATAAGTCTAATTCATAGTGATTTCTAGCAACACATAAACTAAATGATTTTATGAATTGCCATGTGACTGATGGGGAACAGTCAAGTATCGACAGTTATTAAAAACCTATTCATGTTAACTAGACTGTGCGAACATGAGCACTTTCACAGGACAATTTCTCAGCACATCAAATTAATGGTTTTCCTTCAGATGAAGTGGCATAAAATAGTCAAAAAAGGTTAGGTTAGGTCCTCCTGTGGTGATCCGACTCCATTGGAATACACACGATTTAATCATTTCTATTCCAAGAAAAGTCAGCCTTAGTTACTACATAATTAGTCCATCATAAGCAATTATTGTATTGACTATAAAAATAGACAAAAAGATGGGTTTGACCTTGCCCTATCCTTTTGTTCAGGTGGGTGGACAGATGATCCAAATACAAATTGTCTTCTTTTCACCTAAATTGAGCAAATGCACTAAGAACATAGAATCATTCAGGATATTTAAACAAACTAAAACAAAACTTTTAAATTGGCAAAATTTAAGCTGACAGCTCCACTTTGTGAAACACATCTGGGAATAGTTGTATAACCAAGGAACTCAAAAGATCATATGGCAAGATGGAGATGAAGACTTACAAAGTTTGGTATTTTCCTGGGTTGTTCTTAACATATTATTCTCTAAATTATATTTTAAATGATGAATGATTATAGTATTGTACATTCATTAAAGTAATTTTTTTCCTAACTAGTTTGGATTGCTTGGTGGTGTCTATTTGCCAATGCCTAGTTCTGTTGCCTTAAGAATTTCTGCATGAGGCCTGGCTGTAAATGTGGAGGCATAGTCTTAAGATGAAAAAGAAAGGCACTAGCTGGATTCATCTGAGGCCAAGATGACATTGCTCCTTCTACCTGGTAATTGAGTGTTTCTTAGCAGGTAATCATCTGAATGGACACGGGCCAATAGGAACAGAAATCTCTAAGATGGGGGTATGTGATGAATTCATTCGTTCAAACTTCTCACTTCTTGATTGCCTACTATGTGTTAGGCCCTGAGCTATTCACAGTTATTTTGGCTGAAAGGAAAATTCTCTACAGGCCTCCTGATTTCTACTTTGAAAAAGAGGGAGTGGCGGTAACATGTACCTCCTGTAATAGTTGAATATACATCTGGGGCCGTGTGTATAAAAAACATAGCATTAATATTGCCTTCATGAGATTGATATTTTGGACTGAACTCTAGCATTTAAGTAAAATTTGCATTTGACTCTAACCTTTTAAGATATAAAACTGTTTGAGATTTTACAGATAGTAAAATTCCACATTTGTGTGTGTGTGTGCATGTGAGCCTTAGTTTTTGTACAGATATAATACTATTGTTGGCAATAACTGAAATTTTTATGATCAGAGTCATATTTGAGAATATTTACAACATTATTAAGATCTACATCCTGTTTAAAAATAAGACACAAACCACATTTATATTTTTATTACATTCACAAAGCAATAAATGTTTATTTTTGAAATTTAAAACACTTATAAAACTCTTGAACCATGGAGACAACTCACAGGATTTTTGTCTCTGCGTTTACATTAGCAATGTAGATAGGCATTCTTAAGTCAATATGCTCATCACTGAAAGCAAGGAAAAGTCTAGCAGGATTTACCCAAAATAAATGTGGGTCTTTTTTAAATGCACCAGGAACCACGGAATAGATTATAATTTATGCTAGTTTACAAAATGGGAGACATGTCTGTGCTGAAATTTCAAAGGCTTCTGATTTAGGCCTTGCCTGCTTGCAAAGTTCTTGCAGAATTTCGGTTCTGACCTGGGCTTTTCTCTCTGGCAGGTGTATTCCCCAGATCTTGGGCAAAGAGGGCAGAATAGAAAACCTTCTGGCACATAACAGATAACTGAAGTAAACAGGCCACTAAAGTACCCCCAGGAAGCCATTCATTCCGTGCTTTCAATATCCTCTAAAAGGGTTGCCCACCCCTAACTACATATTTATACATATTTACTTGATAATCAATAAAGGAAAATGGCTGCATTATTTTGATTAAAATATCAACTGTATGTATTAGTATAAAATCACATTTAAGAAGCCAGAAAAAGGGAACTAGCCATTCATGTTACCCTCCAGCCTATGATATATGATATTTTCAGGCTGCGAGGAGAGCAGACACATTAAGAAAATAGTGCTAATGATATTAAAGTACTTTACAAGGCTTGTTACTAAGAGCTGACAAACCTGTCAAGTATATAATGTAGGAGGCTATCGTAACGTTCTCAGAAAACCATACCTCTACCCCATTTCACTGCAATCTCCTAATAATGGAGCTGCTATAAATTCTAGCCAGCAATGGGACAGAGCCATGGCTTCTCACCCCAATGTGAGGACATGATAAATATAAAAGAAAATGGCTGTCAGTTTTGGCGCCCGAACCTTATTACAAAGTCTTAATCTTACTGGCCTCAGCACCTTTTATCACCGCCTTGTTATGAGCTGATGGCTTTTTTATTTGCTGGGAGATGGAGGATGTGTCATTTGATGTCCTTTTATGTAGCCACTGCTCTGTCCTCTCATGAAAAAAAAAACATTTTATATGTTTATTACAGTAACCGATTAAATGCAAGACTCATACTGTTGGCTCAGGTACCATCAGCTTAGGATTTAACAGAGTCTGGATTTAAATACATCATTATGAGTATTTATGTGAATGGGACTCAAATAGGAAATTAATTTTTCTCAGCACTGGAGCTAGAGCATTTGCAATATTCATGATTGTTTATTCTTGCTATTATTGGTACTGGTCATTCGTGGTTCCAAGGTCAGCAGGAAATCCCAGCTCTCACTCTTCTTCTTTCTTTAGACTTCTAGCTTTGAGGAAGGAGACCTTGTAAACACAGTCTAGTGCAAACTCGGCTTAGGTTCAATCAGCTAGATCCTTAAGATGAGATAAATTGCAATTATCTAAATATTAGTCTGAAAACCTCACAGCTCACTTCCCATCTTCTTCATTTATGGTAAATGACAGTCTGAACTTCACTTGAAACACTGACCCTGCCAGAACCTTTATCCACCCGAACTGCGGCAATGTGGCAGCATCAGGTACTTAACGGAACCTGACATTGATGGGCTGGTTTCAAGCTGTGGCCAGAGACTCCATCACTAGATCTTATCTTCAATTTGTGTCCATAAAATGCGATGGCCTGAGTGTAGATGCAGAGACCTGTATCCTGTCTGTTGTGCTTGTCAACTGAGAATCAAGACTCCAGATCGGGGAAATCACCAATTTTATTTAGGGGAGGGATTTGCTTGGAGTCTGCTTGCCTAGGAGCTAGCAGGTGCTCAGCACAGGGTTCTTTTTACCCAAGGCTTTTGCATGCCAAAGTCAAAGGCCAAGGGGACCCAGAGATTTATTTCTTTATATATTGTAGGAAATTGCCAGTTTGGTTGCTCCACTCTTGGCTCTATGTATTAAGCATCTCTGAGGAAGTGTGTAGGTGAAGCTGGCAAGATTGATTTAAACATAAAAATGTACTTACACAACCAAGATTTTCCCCTACTTTAAAAGAATCCTACCAAATAACAGATTTGACTGTATTTTTGACATAACAAATTACTCATTATATTAAAGAGACAGAATTAGTTAGTAAGTTGGGCATTCTAGGGGCACAGGGAACATTTACTCATTATTTGTTATGTAGCAAGAAGTCTGTTGAGTTTCACAGGATCTTATTTTATTGTGGGCTCCAGCTCCAGACTATGAGAAGATATGAAAATATGTTCTTTTCCTTGAAAATGAAATAATTTCGGTGCTTGCCTTTCCTGAATGCACCTGATATGGAGGAGTTAAAAATCTCTTTGGAACTTTTTTTAAGTATCCTGACTTTTTGCTTGTAATTCTCTCTCCAAGCAGTGTTTATGCTTAAAATGCAGTTTTGGCATAAGAGAGGACCAAAACGGCCCCTCACGTGATTGTTCCTATAATAAGCCATTCTAGATTTGCCACTCTATGAGAAAAAAAGCTGATGAAAACCTAATACATTGGAAAAGGCAAATTGCATGTCTAGAAATTTAATTAAAAAGGAAATAACCCTCCTTGTACAAAGGTTGACAATCCCCTCACAGTCTTCTTCACACTTTTCCTCTCTCCACGTACAAAAAATACTTACTGGTAAAATTCACACATGCATGCTAACGGGAAGAGGCAGTCAGTTATAGAGGTGCTTGCCCCTTTGGAAGAAGTGAAAAGGTTAACTGGTCCATAACTCATGGTGCCTCTTCTCCCTGACTTCCATTGTACATTCCTTAACTTTCTTGGGAATCAGTGATGACTACACTATCCACACAAGCAATGAAAGAGTTCCCTGATGGCTGAATCACATGCTACATCTTACGAAGCTTTTGTATGCATAATCTTTTCCTGTGAATCTCACCAACACTCTCCTACCATAGCTACAGTAAACATGAATATAGTCTTTTATAAGATAAGGGAATAGATGCAGAGGTTTCCTGATAACATACAAGAGACCAGTTAAATCTGAATTTCGAATAAACAGTGAGTACATTTTTTTAGTACATGTGTATTTCAACTATATTATGGAACTTTTTTATACCAAAAATTGTTTATCTGCTATACATATTTAACTGGATGTCGTAGATTTTTATTTGCTAAATCTGGTACCATAATTGGGGCTCAAAGAAGTATTTGCCAGTTAATGAGACAAATAAATGGCACAACTGCTACTAGACATTATAAGAATAGTCAGCTATAAGATTTTTATATTATCTCATTTAATGGTGACAACATAAGGAAATTCTCCACAGGTGAGGAGACTGAGGTTCCTAGGAACATGTAACTTATGCAAGGCCATACAGCTGGTGAGTGGTATGCTTTGGGTGCAGTTTCACATGCATGCTCTCTACCACGTTTGTGATCTGGATATGTGGCTCAGCCTCGCAGAGTTCCATTGGGATCACATGTTTCAGGCAGCTGCTTTGGAGTTATTAACTCAAACTTTGCAGACTACCACAAACACACTGGAGGAACAACCCCCATGGATGCCCAGCGTACGTTGGAGTGTCGGCTTCCCTTTTCAGAACTGTTTATATGAGATTTTGCAGTTAAGAACATCTTTAGCAAACTGCTATTGCCCTTTAGTGAGAAAGCCAACATTATCAGGTCGAGCCTAACATTCATCCAACGAAAACTAAGGTGAAGATCAAGGGCTTCTTCAAGTATTGAGTGAGGTTCTGTGGGAGAATGAGCTGTGGCAAGGATTATTCTGAAGCAGAGTTGAAGGATCCCCAAAGTGCCTCTGTGAAACATTTTCAGATGTAAAAATCAAATCAAATAATACCCTGAAAATATTATAGACATAATTGTGTTGGAAATGAAATTACTGTTTAACATTTTATCTTCAAAATATAGAAAAAAGTGAGAGAGGGAATGAATGTTAGAAGGAAAAAAATGATTTATGCATCTGTTCAACATCTGTATGCAAAGGTAAACCTTAGACCTTTGTGTTTTGTTTTTTTCCCTCCTAATGTTTAGATTCTCTTCTTTACAAATCCCCAGGAATGCAGGTATTCTATCTCTTGATGCCCATACACCATAGATGCATGAATCACACTATTACTTGGCTATCCTTTTGCCTATTTATCTGTCAATGTCATTCTACTTTTGAGGCATCAGTTTCTGAGCCCTACTTTTGTAGGCTCCAGAATATTCCCCAATACACTTACTAAACTATAAATACATTTTCTTTTTCTTTTTCTTATTTAGTCCCCTTCTAAAAATGTCACCATCTTGATTCGTTTTCTGTTCCTTTTCCATGATTAGATGATATTTGGGGGAAAAAGTTCTTCCCCAAGAACCAACTTCTCATATTTCTGACCACTCCATGGGACTGTAAGTCAAGATGAAAATTAGCACATCCCTTGGAATCTCCACACTGGTGAACTGTAAGATGTTTTAATTACCCTGTTTTGACTGCTTTGTAATCACTTGACTAGCACCATGGTCATACATTAGTAAAGTGAGAGAGCACTGACAACAGGAATAAGTGGTGTGTTCTATGGCTGTTTACATGAAGAGGGAGCATTTTCTCCTCCCAATCTTGTATGTAGTATTATTGAGTGGGATTCCTTCTGTAAGTTTAATGTAAAAATCCATTGTAACGTGTTCAACCAGTGAAAATTCCACCAGTCTTGCTCAATTTCCATTCCTACTCCCACTGAGGTTATAATTTAGCCCAGAGTCCAGCATCAGGATGTAGGAGGAAAAGGCATGAAGGAGATTAAAGGGCCTGGCCCTTTAGGACCAGGGAGAAATGATGTGCCAAAATTTGGAGGAAAAGAAGATCATGAGTATTCAAACCTTTCTTCTTCCAAGTTTTGGCCAAAAGAGAGACGTTCATTTGATAAGCTGAGGGGGGAACTCCAAGGATAAAGATCCACTGGTTAAGCTCAGTGTTTGAGACTCGGGTGCAAGTCCCTCAAAGCCTGCATAAAAGTCTTCTGCGAAGGTGTCATATCACAGTGAACCTGGGGTAATAGTAGGGTTAGACAAAAAGAGCATAATTTACTTTTCTTCATTTGCCTCTAGTTAAACTAGGAGTGGATCCAGTTTATAGAACTGCTGGTGTGTGCCCAAGAAGTCTGTGTGAACAGTAACTGAGTGAGGGACAAAAGGGCCAGGAGGCAACCGGACTTTATAATGAAACTACCAAGTGCAACGCTGATACTCGGAGCCAGCTGAATGACAGCAGTGACTTGGCAGAGTTGTTTGTACTGCAAGAGATGACATGCGGCCATCAGGGAGTACCAGTGGTCCCTGACAAGACTCTCTGAAGTGGACCATAAATTACAGCAGACATTAGCAACAGCCAGGAGGTGTGGCCTTCATGCAGAATGCCACCTATGCAAGGAGAAGTCCAGGACAGTGACTTGGTGGGAAAGATCAGGGACATCATGGAGAATCAGGGACCTCATCTTTCCTTGATCCTTAAAGATAAAATAGTTGTCCTTAATATGGCAGAGAAGAGCTCAGAGAAAGTAACAAGGATGCAATCGACATACCTAAAGGATCACATTATCTTAAGAAACTTTGCAAATTTGCTGGTAAACTGAGTTTACCAGACTCTTCTCAAATTTATGTTTCTTTTCCCTCTGAGAAGAAGGAATAAGGGCCAATGAGAAAAAAATTAATTAATGCAAAAATGGAGAAAGTGTTTCAGCTCTGCACAGGAGTCTGTGAGTAACTGACATTCTGTTGTATATGCTCATGTCATATGTGTTAAAAGAAAAACTTGCAGGCTGAGCATGGTGACGCATGCCTGTAATCCCAGTGGCTCAGGAGACTGAGACAGGAGGATTGCAAGTTCAAAGCCAGCTTTAGCAAAAGTGAGGCACTAAGCAACTCAGTGAGACCATGTCTCTAAATAAAATACAAAATAGGGCTGGGGATGTGGCTCAGTGAGTGCCCCTGAGTTCAATCCCTGGTACCACCCCCCCATAAGAAAAACTTTCAACAAATTAAATATAGCAGAATTTATTTGCACAAAACGTGAATCAGGCAGCACTAAGAACCAGAAGAGGTTCAGAGAATTCCAAAATGTGAGGGTGAGCAGTGAGTATTTAAAGACATAAAAGGGAAGTAAAGTACAGAAATAGCTTGACTGTAGCAAGAGATCCACCTTAATGAAACATGGGCTGATCAGTTGGCAGTCTTGTCATAGCTACGTTGGGATTGGCTGATACCCAAGTGTGTGTTAAAAAATGAGATTCCTAAGTTAGGTTTTGATTTGTTAATATACCATTAGTTTCCGATTAATTATATAGAAACTCAAAGTAGAGAGACAACCTCAGGTCAATGGGCTCTTGCTTATTTTATTTAACAAATATAAATACGAGTTTCAAAAATGCTGAATTCTATTTTATTTTTATTTTTTATTTGTTCCAATTAGTTATACGTGACAGTAGAATGCACTATGATACATCATACATAAATGAAGTATAATTTATCATTCTTCTGATTGTGCATGACGTAGAATCCCATGATTGTGTAGTCATATATGCACATAGGGTCATGATGTCTGATTATTCTACTATCCTTCCTACCCCCATATCTCCTCCCCTCCCTTCACTCCCCTCTCCCTAATCTAAAGTAACTCTATTCTTCCCTAGCCTACCCCCTCCTAATTACGGCTTAACGTTGCATATCAGAGAAAACATTCAGGTTTTGGTTTTGGGTGATTGGCTTATTTCGCTTAGCATGATATTCTCCAGCTCCATCTATTTACCAGCAAATGCCATAATTTCATTCTTCTTTAAGCTGAGTACTATTCCATTGTGTGTGTGTGTGTGTGTGTGTATCACATTTTCTTTATCCATTCATCTGTCGAAGGGCACCTAGGTTGGTTCCATAGTTAATTTTGTGTTGAGCTTCTATAAACATAATGTGACTGCGTCACTGTAGTATGCTGATTTTAAGTCCTTTGGGTATAAACCGAGGAGTGCGATAGCTAGGTCAAATGGTTGTTCCATTCCAAGTTTTCTGAGGAATCTCTGTGCTGCTTTCCAGAGTGCTTGCACCAATTTGCAGTCCCACTAGCAGCGTATGAGTGTACTTTTTTCCCCACATCCTCGCCAACATTTATTGTTGCTTATATTCTTGATGATTGCCATTCTAACTGGAGTGAGATGAAATCTTAGTTTTGATTTGCATTTCTCTAATTGCTAGAGATGTTGAACATTGTTTTTATATATTTGTTTGTTGGCTGTATGTCTTCATCTGTGAAATGTCTGTTCAGTTCCTTAGCCCATTTATTGATTGTATTATTTGGGTTTTTTTTTGGGGGGGGGTGATTTTTTGAGTTCTTTATATATCTTGGAGATTAACATTCTATCTGAAGTGCATGTGGTAAAGATTTTCTCCTATTCTGTAGGCTCTCTCTTTACATTATTGATTGTTTCCTTTGCTAAAAAGAAGCTTTTTAGTTTGATCCCATCCCATTTATTGGTTCTTGATTTTATTGCTTGTGCTTGATTTTATTCTTGTTAAGTAAGTCTGATCCTAGGCTGATATGGTAAAGATTTGGACCTACTTTTTCTTCTGTTAGGTGCAGCGTTTCTTTTCTATTTCTGAATTCTTTATAGATCAAGAGTTGACTCACTCTAAAGCAGAGAGGGGCAGGGTTAAAAATCATACATATATCTGGATTTTAAAAAATGTTGTGACCAGGATAGGAGATGTTTGGCTTGGAAGCACTGTGGGCTGTGTTGTGTCCTTACTGTCTCTGGGCTATGCTTGATGGGAATCTCACCCATGTAACCAGTTGGTCCCTGTGTTCCTCAAGACCTTTCACTGTAGATGACAGAATATCTCAGTGTAAGCCAGCAAATGTCAAAAGGAATGTATTGTCTTGCATGATCCATCCTGGAGAAGGTAAGGCTGACTTGAGAATTTTTTTCATACTTAATCTGTACTTTTCTCAGCTCATTCCTGCAAACCAGCTTCCTCAAAGGGTCCTCCAGCCATTCCCAGCTTGTATACCCTCAGTGTATATATCACCCACCAGCTATGTCTTAAAAATTCCTGGGGAAACAGATCTGTCTAGCCAACCTGGTTTACGTAAATGCTCTTACAGTCATTCCCAATTGTTGTTATAGCTGTTTACAATAAACATGGTGTTATCACAAGACAAATTGAGTATCATAGTTCTAGAGGTCAGAAGTCTGAAACAGGTCTCATTGAATCAATATCTAGTTGTTTGAACAACTTCATTTCTTCCTGCAGGCTCCAGGGGAACATGCATCTCTGTGCCTTTTCTAGCATCTAAACTATACCTGCATGGCTTCCCTCACGGCCTCTTCCTCGGTTTTCAAATCCTGAAATGGTGGGATGAACACTCACATCGTACCTTTCCAACCCTCTTCTTCATGACTGTCTTCCACTTTTGAGCATTCTTGTGATTACATTGCACCCATCTCAGTAACCTGGGGTAATCTATTTTAAGACCAGCTGATTAGCAACATAATTCTGTCATGTAATTCTCTTTGGCCATGGAACATAGTATGTTCAGTGGTTCTAACAATCAAGCTTTTAAACATTTTTTGGAGGCCTTAGTTTTGCCTTCCATAACCCTCTTGAACCAATTGTTTTAGCAAGATAAATGAAGTACCATGATGGCTGCTGCTGAGCTCAGGTTTATTCCTATCACCAAGGGAACATTTGACCTGACCAGCAGCACCTACTGAAACCACATTATGGCAGGAAAGGAATGTCTAGTCTGTCTCCACAAAGAAGTGGTTCTTTGAAAGAAGGAGGGAGGAAGGAAAGGGTGGCTACACAGACAATAATACCTGTCCTATGTATCCTGGTAGAATACTTGCAAACCACATGGAGGAATTGATGTCTTTAAAAGAAAATGAATGCTCCTAGGATGTCACAGGGGAAAAAAAGACAACATGTCGAGTTAAAACAAATTCTCCTTAACACCTTGAAGATCTTGATTAGGAGCTTCACTGAATATAGTATCTGAAGTCTGTACCACACTACGTCTTTTTATAACTATGTTCCTCAAATAGCAAACATCAAATAATGTGTGTTAGTATGAGAGAGTAATTTGTGAAAGGAGGCACAGAGAAGTGGATGCCTTTCAATGCATAGGTGTTGGAAGCAGAATGGTGGGGGCAGAGGATAGCAAGCCACACAGTCGCTAAATTCTAAAAGTGACCTTCAGGAAGATCATATGCCTTTGAGAGAGACTCATGGCCACATGGGCCAATGTTACTAATGTGACTTTGGGGTAACTCTTGGTGTATCATTAGGAGAAGACTGAGCATAATGACTTGGATAATGGCTTGAAGAGAGTTATTTGAAGAAATTGGTAATTGAGCAGGTGTGCTACCAACAGAAGTACTCAATATGCTATACCAGACACAGATATTTCAAAGCATAGGATTCAAGAAAGGGAGAACAATATAGATGAAACCCTGGGCATACATTAAGTAAGAACTTCCCACATGGAATTTTTAGAAGTATGAGACACAATTAGTTATGAAGTTGACATTGAGAATGACAGCACTCTTGATTGCATGTGGAAATTAAAGATTTATCCCACCTACCTGACCTGTTGTGTTTAATCTTTCTGTACAGTTTTCCAAAATGCTTATACATTAATTTGTTTCTTATAACAATCCTTAGAGGAAGGAGAGCAATTATTATTGTCCCTTAGTTACACATTTGTCATTTCATAGTACCCGATTCATATTGTTAATGTATCTATCTCTATTTTAGTGTACTACACATTTTCTTTCCTTTTCCTTTGTTCTTTTTTCCTTTTTTATTCTCTCCTTCCTTCCTCCCTCCCTCCCTCCCTCTCTTTCTTTCTTCCTGTGGGATCTAGGAGAAAATGCATCTCTATGCCTTTTCCAGTATCTTGACTCTGCTGCATGTCTTCATTCATGGCCTCCTTCCTCCATGTTCAAAGCCAGCAACAGTGTATTAAGTACACACATCAGATCTGCCCAACCTCCTTCCTTAATTCCTTCCTTCTTTCCTTCTTTCCTTTGACTTCCTCATTGTGAGCTACTGGAAAGTAGAGATTTTTTTTTTTTTCTTTTTCTTTCTTTCTTTCTTTTTTTGTACCAGGAGTTGAACCCAGGGGTGCTTAACACTGAGCAACATCCCCAACCCATTTTTATATTTTATGTAGAGACAGGGTATCCCTGAGTTGCTTAGGGCTTTGCTAAATTGCTGAGGAAGGCTTTGAACTCGTGATCCTCCTGCCTTAATTAACTTCCAGAGCCACTAAAATTACAGGCATGCACCAACATGTCCAGCAAGATTTTTATCTTCAATGCCTAGTATCATTCTTGGAAAATAATTGCAATACACCTTTAGTGGATACACATTTCATGCCACTGTGTGAATGTTCAGCCATCACTCCAGAGGATTGGAGAAACGAAACATGGGGCAGAGAAAAGTTTATGTAAGTATGATCTAAACATACTGTGCAAAAACTGTAAATGATAACCTCAAATTAATTTTTTAAAAGTAGATGGAATGAATCAATAATGTCAAAACCACAAATTAGATTGAATTAAAAAATAAAGTAGATGACAATGCACTCAAAAGCTAATCTTAGCAGAAACCAAGAAAATAGGTAAATATTGAGCATGTCCAAGCAAGAAATTTTAAAAGAATATTAAAAATAAAGTGTTAAAATAGCATTAAAATATAAAAAAAATTTTCCAGAGATTTGGAGAAAATTTTAAAATAATTAACACTCCTTTATGCCAAAAATAGAAATCAGAGAAAAAATGGTTGTTTCTAGAAAAGTATGAAGTATTGAGGGTTTTTCAATATCAGGAAAACCAGAATACATCAATCATTTTTAAGACACATAAAAGATTTTAGATATCTGTCTCTGAAAATGATTCCAAGCTTTTGAGGGTAAGTTCTGTAGAATCTTTATATAAGGATTTATGCTATGGAAAGTGCCTCAAAATGTAGAAAGAGATGGACATCTTTCTATCTCATTAGATAATGCTACTATAATCTTGAAAAGAAATTGTATGATGATCACACATACATACTAACAGATGTGAACTCATTCATTCACAAAATAAGAAAATGCCAGACCAAAATCTCTGCTGTAAAAGGATGCAAATGTGAGGTTATACAACCCATCAGAGGGTCAAAGGAATCGTGACCAAACAAGGTTTGTCCCAGATATGCAAACATGAAACAAACTCAGAAAATGCATTGATAGAAGCCACTATGTTAAATAAGGGTGAAAATAAAAATTTCCATAACAGAAATAATAATTTTGAAGTATGCTATTCCTAGCACTGTTTTAAGTTCTTTTACAGTGGGCTCCTTTCACTTCTGAAATAATCCAGTGAACCAGATTGTATTCATTCTTCCACTTTTCTAATGAAACACTTAAAGACAAAAGAGTGAGGAGATGAAGCCATGCAAGATACACAGAATTCTGACTGAAACATGTTCCAAACCATAACCAATATGATATGGTACCTCTGTATGACGTTCATGATTTAAATGGAAAGTAAGCAAATGGCAACATCCACAGAGCATGAGCTGAGACAGAAGAGCATGTGTCAACCTGAAAGATGGTATATGCCAGAAAGGGGGCAGTCCATGCCATACATATTGCTGGAATATCAGAATTGTTCTCATCTCAACTCACACACACAAACAAGAAGAGGCTGCTGACTATTTAGCACTGAATCAGATATTCATGTTAATGAAATTACATGCAAAAAACATGAGAGAAATAAATATTAAAATAGAAAAAACATATTTAGAGTCTATGACTATCAAGGATTTTTAAGAATAGAAAAATCAGTGATGAAAATAACAATTCATCAGATGATGATGAAATAAAAGGTCAATATTATAAAAGCAATGTGCTTTCCTAAGACAAGAAGAATAAAAAATATAGTGAAAATGAAGAATGCCTTTCATAATAGTAGTAAGAACATACTATTCCTAGTAATAGCATTAGAGATAAGCAATTCTATGTGAACAAAAGAATCAACTGAAACTTTATCAAATAACTTAAAAGAATACTTAATTAAGTATAATGTACAGATGTATATCAAATAGAAAAATTAAATATTATAAATATAATTTTTCTAAATGTATCTATAATCTATACACAATTCAAATCAAAATTACCAGAGGATATTTAATGGTACTGGACAAGTTAACTTTAAGAAAACATATACAAGTGTTGTCAGGAAATTTTTAAAAAACTAGCAGCAGTGATGGGACCTTATTTTATTGGATCAAAAATATACTGAAAACTTATAATTAAAACTCATCCATACTTGCAAAATAATAGAAAATAGATTAGCGAAAGAGAAAATATGGAAAACACAGCTGTGCATGTAATAATTTATTTATGACAAATGTATACTTTAAATTAATGAGAAAAGGAAAAACAAGTAATAAACTTTGAGTTGAATGATTAAGCCTTTATGAAAAAAAAATCATGTTAAACTTCTACTTTGCAGCAAAGAAAAAGGTATTAGGCATCATACCTGTAGCAGGCAGGTATGGATATATATGTAATGATGTAAATAAAGCAATATGGTGTATTACATTAAATTTATTGAAATGTTTGTACAATATTTTTATAATCTTGAATTGTAATGTAATACACTGGGGAAAGTATTACAATGCAGAATGTATGAAGTACGACTACAAATTTTTTAAAATCTTCCCTCTTTAATGATTTAGTACATTGAAATTAAATAACATTTCTTTTGTCATTTAATTATATTAAATGTCAGTATATTCTATTTTTGAAAGATTAAATTGCCAGAATAACACATGAAAGTGTTCTTTCATCTTTTCCCAGTTCCTTTCTCTCAATTTCCCCTCTACTTCTCCCTCTGATTCCTACCTCCCCAGGAAATATCAACTTTCTACAATTTGATGTGCACCCTTCCAAGTCCTCTTTCAGTAAATTTGCATAAACACTTATACACATATGCTCTTTCTTACAAACAAACATGCAAGTATTCTTGCTGTATTTTTCCGCTTGATAGATCCTACAGGTCTGTTCAAGGCCTGCATTTTAAGGGATCCTTGGAGTTCTATGACACAGATATATCATTATTTTTATAATCATTCAACTACTTGATAAAAATTGAGGTTATTTCCAGTGTTTCCTTGTTATAAGTCTGTCTCAGAAATACTCATGCATTAACCTTTGTGGACCATTGATAATAGCTGTTTAAAATAAATGCCTAGAACTGGGATTGTTAGATCAGTTTATATTTGATAATGCAAAAGTTCTTGCCAAACTCTAACAACAATATATGGTTGTGTGTCCATGCCAATATTTGTTTATCATTATTTTGCAACTATTGTCAATAGGAAAATCAACTAGTGGTAATAGTTTCTGTATTTGTTCTTGTCTGATAACTAGTACTTCATAGTGTTTATTGCATTGTTCCTCTGAGTTCACTGTTCATATTTCGTCCATTTCTCCGTGAGATTTTGTATTGATTTGTAAAAACTCTTTGTGTACTAGAATATTAGTCCTATGACAAATTGTTATACATATCTTTTCACAGTAAATTTCCAAAGACAACTAGGATTTTATTTGGATTGGAAGAAAGTACATGTCAGGCATAAAGAAATTTTAAATTTCTAAATTTTAAATTAAATACTTAATTTAATCAGGTAGTTAGGTAACTAGTTTTATTCTACTCAATTCAGGTAAAAAGGAAAACTTTATCCAAATATGAATGCAAGAAAGCTTCTACAAGTAATTTGAACAAAGGCTACACGTTTTATATTAACAGAAGAGTTGAGTATTTGGTTGTACTTAGTATACAATGCAAGGTCTGAACAATTTGACCTGTTCAAAAGTAAAAACTATCAGCTGTTTTCCATACTTTATATAATTTATTTTAATAAAGTTATATGTGTGTGTGTTTATATATGTTACTGCATGAATCTTGAGGAGAGGGGTATTTTTTGGAATAAGCATGAGGAGGGAAGGTAGAAAGGAGATTAAAAGTGTGGTATCTAAGAGAAGGGTGGCTAACATTTAAAGGATTAGTGGCATTAAGGCAATGTTTCCACATATGCCTTAACCCTCAAAGGTGACATTTTAAAAATTGCAAGATTGGTATGTTTTATTTGATGACATTAAATGACTTGTTCAAGCCCATGGGTTGGTAAAAAGGATGTGTCTCTTCCCTTTTCTATCCCTCTTTTCTATTTTATTTGCCTATAAAGGTTCATTGCTTAACCATCTTTTGGTATGTCTTATTTTCTTTTGTAGGAAACTTAGATTTAACAGATTCATTAATTGATACCAAATAGTGATCAGAGAAGATAAGTATGTAGCATCTGTTCATCCATTTAAAAATGCTTCTTTATCACCTACTATTTGCTATACGCACAGAGTTCAAACTGTACCCACAGAGGAAAAAAATTATTACTGCCCCAACCTCATGGAGCTGATCTGCAGGGTGAGTAACTATGTCCTTTTCTTGATATAACTAGCTCAGAATACAGCATCTAACTTCAGGAGGTGGGCAAAAAATGTGAGTTTAGTCAATCTCAAAACTGGAGACTTAATGAACCAGTAACAGCAAGAATAAAGATGAAAATAATTAGTGAGTGAAACAAAGTGGATTGCTGTGATATTTTTGATGTTGTTGGTTAGTTTTTCAGCACTATGAGAAAACCAACATACAAAGGGACAAGTGTATTTGGCCTCATGGTTTCAGCCTGTGGCAACATAGTACATCATGGTGGGAGCATGTGGGCAGAGAAGGCCTATTCACTTCATGGTGGTCCGAAGGTGAAAGAAAGAAACAGAGAAAGGGATCAGAGTCCCGATATCTCTTTCAAAGGAATGTTCTCAATGACCAAACTTCTCAATAGGTGCCACATATTATAGGTTCTATTATCTCCCTGTAGCTCCTCAGGCTGGGGACAAATCCTTTAACACATGGTATCTTGGGAATATGCAAACTCTAGCATGGTTGTAATTTTCTAAGGAAGGCTACTTATTATGATTTGTATCTTAAATGTGTTCCAGTCATTGGTTGAAGGCTTGGTCATCAACCTGTGGTACTATTGGGGAGTGGTGGAAACTTTCAGAGATGAGGTCTACTGGGAGAAAATTAGGTCATGGGGGTATGCCCTTGAAGAGAATATTGGGACCCCAGCTCCCTTCACTTTCTTTTCTCCCTAGGTTTCATGAGGTGAAAAACTTGATTCCACCACATGCTCCAACAATGGTGTTCTGTGCTGCCAAAAGCTCAAAGTGATGGAGCCAAGCAACCACAGACTAAAACTTCTGAAACCACAAGCATAAATAAACCTTTCCTCCTTTAAGTTGATTCTCTCTGGTATTTTTTGACAGAAAGCTAATATATTATCTAAAATTCTAACTATTTTCTACTATCACCATTATTTAATAAATTAAGGTGATATTTGAACATGGAAATCTCTAAAAGGTGAGAGAAGAAAAGTTGGTTCCAGCTCTGGCTTGTGCCTGATTCAGCTGATTCAGCTTCTTTTGTAATCTCCTGCTCCCACTACAGTGTAGAGCATCTCACCAGGTCAAGTGTGGACACTTTGCCCCCATTTCCAGCTTCTGCCACATCCACTCCTGAGATGATCACATCACCAAAAACACACTCAAGTATCAGCACCTGAAGGTGTAATGACCTTAAATATCTAGTTTTACTTTCTATGTGAATAAAATGAAATGAAACTCCTGGTTACTCTTAGTGGGTAAAATACCTATGGGTGATATCTGGGGTGAGTGGCAAGGTTCTATATAAGGGTGTGATCCTTATAGTTTATTAAGCTTAGAGGTCTGGGGAGCATTGTTCTGTGGTACAGTGTATGCTTAGCGTTTGTGAAGCCCTGGGTTCAAACTCTAGCAACATCTCCCCCAACCCCAGGTTTATCAAACTGCACATCTATATTGTGCATTTTTATGTATGTGTTATGCTTAGTGATAAATTTTTTATTTCCTTTTTTCTTAGTGACTGAAATTGGATTAAAATCATCAAATATATAGAAGTCTATAGGTTTGTGGTAGCACTTAAAGAAAACTTTACAAATGAGAAACTTAGCGAAGTTTTTGAGATTGGTAGGGAACAAAATTTTTACTCTGAAAAGTATTATGTCAAAGAGGAATTTAATAAAATATAACCAAAATTTCCCTTTACTTTGTACCCCATAAGCATAGACCTAGCCTGAAGTAGTGTGATGGAAAGAGGCAGGACTGATTGATTAGATTCAGCTCATCCATCCCATTATGACTCCTTCTATGCCAGAACATAGGACAGGGACCCAGACAGCAGCAAGGGGACTGGCCACATCTATATGATCTAGCCAGCTACTCAGCAGGACCAATAGCAGACCCTAGAAAGAAAAAAAAATCTAATTAACTAACAAGGATGAAAGGTAAGGGCTAAACTCTAAATCAGATTTATCCAGAAAAAGCTCATAGCAGCAGGATTTGCACACTTTGCAGGTATCAACCATCCGGTGATGAGGGTCCTGTTTTTCCACAAATGCTAGAGAACCATGCATGGAAAGCAAGTCCAATCTGGTTGTAAAATATTTAATTTCAGGATATTCATCTCTTAAGATAATGAGTATACAAGACCAATGGCACCAAAATTATAATGACAATTGGTAGAAAAGTTAATAGCAATAATAAGAGCCATGGAGCCAAGGATAAAATCATTAATAGCAACAATGACTCTTGGATTATGTTTGTGCTCTCTCTGAGCCAGGCCTATGCCTTGTTGAACTCTGACAAACACCAGTTACTGTCTCCATTTTACCTAGGAGGTAACTGGTTACCATGGACAGGTTAAGTATCTTGTTAATAATTGTCAGACATGGGGTTCAAACCCCACTGTGTCTGACTCAAATCTTTTATTGATAAACACCAGAAAAAGTCCCTCTCTCAATCATAACCTCAGGAAGAAGGTTCAAGTTCTGAGAAAAACCCTTGGCATGTAATTTCTAATGATAAAAATGTCATTTCTTTAAGGAAAAGGGCCTGCACTTAATCAGACTTGCTATGTGCCATTAAGCTCTTTCTTATGTTGGTAATATCTATTTGACAACCTGGAATAAAAGTGATATTCCTTAGAAAACAGAGACACAGTCTAATATTTAAAAGAAAATGTCTGATGAAAGGTATGTTTAATTTAAGTCTTAGGAAACAGCTTGCCTAAAAATGACTTTTGCAAGTCACGTAACATATTTCAATCTGTCATCTTGTATTGACCTTCACAGGCCTGAAATATATTGTGCTGGACTTGTGAAGCTTATGAGAATGATATTAAAGTTGGTAATATTTTTAAAATTTTATTTTATATCCACTTCAATTTTTACTCCACTATGTACAATTCTTGGAAGTGATGACATTATAGAGAGTTCTTAGATACCTACCAGTTTTCTTGTTAATTAGAATGTATTGAGGTTAATTCAATAAATCACTGTAAGGTAGAAGGTTTACTCAAAGGAAATGCAAAGAATTATAGATTCAGAAGACTAGTTTCCTCACTATTTCAATGCTGCATAGCAGATTTTAACACTTTATGTATTTAAGGCCTAGCATTCAGTTTCTTAGAGTTTGTATATGCAAGTTGAATTGGGAATAACTTGCTTTAATTATGTCTTACATTGTTGAATATAACTCTTCTATCATTTATTTTGCCTATTTGAATTTTTGCCCTTCAATAATCTCATAATAGCAATTAATCTTGTTTAATATGTGGTAGTTTTTGCTTTGTTGTCAATGCAGACTTCAAATCTGTGTATTCTTCTTTTCTTATTTCACTTTTTACTCAGTTATTCCAATGATGAGAATCATAACTTACTGAAATAATATGTTACTTCAAAAAGAAAAGCATGTGAACAATGTAAATATTGAGTTCATCTCTGGGAAACACAGGGCATGTTGTATGCAACATTTGTCTTTTCTAGGAAGGTAGAAAATCATAAATTATAGTACTTCAGTATTTTTACCAAAATTTTTAAAAAATTGCAAAGCACTTTATAATCCTAAATAAAATAATTACTTTCTTTTGAAAATTTTTTCATTTTAACAGATTAGCTGAAATGTATTAACTATTTTTTAAAAATGAAACAAAACAAGCAAAAAAAAAATTGTTCTCTGGGTAATGATAGTAGAATGAGCATACACATTTTTTATGACTACCATCTGAAAACTTCTAAAATAAAACTAAGAGGTTTTTGTGTTTTGTTTTTGCATTCCCAAGAAGCAGCAGGGGAAAAAATCAGAAAGAAAACAAAAATCAGTTATGAGTGATAACTGATTTGGGGAATTGAGAACTTTGAATCCTAACCTGACCAAAAACTAAGAAGTATTGATGTTACCACGTAGACCTGCAAGTGTAAGATAGGGGTTATAGTAATAATAAAAAAGCTAATTTGAAATTTGCTTAAGCAACAGAGTTCCAGATCTCCTTTGTCCTTTGAAGCTGCATGGAAATAGATGAGATATAGTAATCTTAAGTTGTGGATACCTCCACAGCACTAGGATAGATACTGAGAAGGAAAAGTACTGAAAACCAAAACTTTACCTCCGGTAAACCAAGTTTCTCTGTAAACCAGTAAAAAGGAACAACACTGAATTCATCAATGAAATGGTTCATCTAGATATGGCCTTGGAGTGAAGTGAAAGCTCCATTCACATACCCAGAGCTAGCTATCAATCACCTTTTTAATTCTCCTACTTTAGATATAAGCAGACAACTAAGGATCACCTGGCATTTTACAAACATTTTTTGCATAAAAACTAGTGACTAAAAGAAACAGAGAAAAATAATACTGTTTGAAATAAGACTATTCTAGGTGAAGAAATATCAGTAACCACCATTAACATCCTCAGGGAGACAAAGGAAGATAATACACAAGGTGCTATAAAAGTGGGAACAAAAATAAAAACTAGTAACTCAGGGAAATCTTTAAGAATTATATTTAAAATGCAAAACAATAGAAGAATCAGAAAACAAAGAGCAGGTAATTGTCACAGAATTCATTCAAGAAAATGAATGGAATTTAAGGACTTGTGTTGCCATATTAAAGAAGTCTCCTAGGTGCCTAGGAAAATGGATGAAAACCAACTTTTACCAATATACATCTTAGAGAAAAAGAGTATGCCATAAGTTTCCAGATGGGTGAAACTAACACCAAAAGGATTAGGATCAATATAGATCCAAAGTTATTTGTAGCAACACTAAAATGAAGTAAATCCTGTAAAATGAAGAAGGAAGAGTTTCTATCCTGGAGTTCTACCCCAAGACTCCCACTAAACTGCGTGTGTGAGAAGGATCATACTAAGCTTCCCTAGTTTTTCAGAGAACCAGTCCCTGGAGATTGGACTACACATGGATGAGAGACAAAACCAAGAAACAGAAAAAGAAGAAATACAAAAAATAGGAGACAGCCAAAACATCTCACAGCAGGAGGATTGTGAAGAAAGACCCCCCAAAAGTAGCTGTGCTCAGGCACCCAGGGCAATTAGATTAGAGGGAGGTATGCTTGAAGGCTCTGCAAAGATTTTTCTGGAGAGTCTTTATAGAGTAACATGAAGGTCTTGGAATTCAGAGATTGGCAGAACATTAGTGATGACTTAGTGATAACTATCGGGAAAGCTAACAAAAGGACTAAAAACTCTAAAAATGAAGTAAATGTCAACACCAGGAATAACAGAAATTAAAACCAAAACAAAAACTTCCTTTCCCAGTCCTTAATAGGATTTGTTAGTGACAATACACACTTGATATTAAACAAAAATTACAATATAACTATTTTCAGAAAAAATAAGACATTGTGATTATCAGGGAAAGGGATGGTAGAAATAGATACATCTTCATCTTCTTACCTTAAAAGTCAATATAATTTGTAAAAGTAAATAATACTAACATTGAGAAGGAGAAGACAACTAGCCATGTTACTTCTGAATAGGGAAGTTAAATTTAAAAGAATACAGTAGAAATTTTAGAAGTAGTTGGGATTAGAAAAAGGGAAATGAGGCTAGAGGAGAGAATCAGGGACGGATATTCCTCATAATATTTCAAAAGTAAATGTTTGAAGCTATGATTCGTATAATTACACCACATGTAACCTGAAATGTATATAAAATTTCTTTAATTAGGAGAGCAAGATAGACAACCCAAAGTGTCATCTTTGGAGAATCAACCAAATTCAAGTTATTCAGAATCTTTAATAAGCTATGTTCTCACTCTCTCAAGAGCTAAGCACATGATCCCTACCAAATAACATAACACCACTTCTCAGTTATAGAAAAACATACATCTAACATCACATATAGTTTAGTGTCATGTGCACTTATCAGTTATTTAGCTATGATAATGGAAGAGAATGTAAGATTCAGGGTCCTCAAACTTAGTTTAGCACAATGGGATCATCATTTTATGAATGAAATGTATAAAAAGAAACATCTTGAGGTTTTAAGAATAAAAATAACCACAATATAAGATCTACTTTAATTAAAATGACTTTATATTATAAGCCCATAATTCAGGTTATACTTCAATCAAGTGATATAAAATGATATAGACATTCAAAAGCATCCACTTTGTATTTATTCTAACAAATAGTTGTAGTGGTCATTCATCAAGCACTCATTATGTAGAAATTCAGAAACGAATGATATAGTTAAGATGTTGGCCTTCCGAGTCTGCTCAGCCAGTAAGCATGAAAACCTAGCATTCTTAGAAATCTTTAAAAATGACTTTATCTATACTTTTTATCTTTCTTAGGCAAACAGCATCCTCAAATTAAGATCACAGATCAATGGCATTGATTAAATGTAGAAAAACTTCTTTAATTTAGGTATAGTGCATTGGAAAATAGGAAGAAAATAGGCAGGCCTGTATTCATGACACAAATGTTTCCCCAAGTATTCTTGGAACCTAGAATTCATATTTCTCTAGGAATAATACTCAACTGAGAACAGCTCACATTTTAATATGAGCATGGATGATGCTCTTGGACACCTATAGCTTGTTTATTTTCTATTGGCAATATGCATGTACATGTGCTTGTACATGCAAATGTACTCAAATCATGTCTTATGTTAGACTGGGGGATAATATAGTCAATTGAAGTGTTTTTTTCTCTTTATTTCTTTCTAAAGGAACAGAGAACTAAGAAAAAAGACATGTGCCCAAAGTTTTCACAGTAGCTTACCTTTCAGCTTGAAATTCAGTATTTGATGGCATATTATTTTCCTATTCCCATCAAGTGTTACATGAACAGCATTACACTCAGCCTAGGATTTGGGGAAGGAGTTGTATGCATTAAATCCCATTGCTATGAACTAGTTGGTTCAAGGTAAAATTAACACAAAATACTTTGATGTAAAATCACTTTAAAGTGAATCTATTAAAGATCTTTGAGAGAATAACATTTTTGGAAACTATCATTTTGAAACAAATATAGTTTTGGAATAGGCTAACATGTACAAGCTCTTTCTTGAGCATAATATCCCAAATGTGTGACTTTCTCATTTCAAAGCAAAGAGACTCTTTTGTAAATGCCCTGTTCTAAAATGTGGAAAAACAATTTCCGTTACAAAGTAGGTTGTGCAGACCCCTCTGTGCTCTTTCTCACCTAAATTATTAATTTGGTTAATCAGTGCATTCCCCTCACAGATATTCTACTGGGAGACTGGTCCCAATCCCTGTCCAAAATTTTACATGATATTAGTTAATAAGGATTTTTATGAAAACAGCACTAAACCCTGTATCAATGTCTAATTGTCTTACATAAGAAATATCATATGATATAATCTATTTACAACAAAAATCAGTATATTCCATTACAATTTGCACAAAGGAATTTGGTATACAATTCAATATGTATATAATCTGCATTTTATAGTGGAAAGAAAACCCATCCCCACCCTGGAAATCCACAGCAAACAATTTTTTAAGATGTATAATTAGGACACCTGCCTTAAATCCTTTGATAGATTTTTAGATCATTTCTTGGGAGAAGTGTTCTGGCTGTTTCTTTTTTAATCAAAGCTACTTTGCTAAATTGCTTTCCAAGCAGACCTCAGAATATTAGCAAAATCTGACTCTGGCCTTGTTGCAATTTGAATATTAACAATCATAGCTTTACAGCCGCTCCATTTTCAATAATGCACTGCAACTCCCACAATTCAGCTGACATTTTTTTCCCTTCCTCCTCTGGCCCTGGCCCTTAGAATGTTTGCGTGGTGTCACCGTGAATGTGCTCGGAGCAGAGTTATATGGCATCATTTGGAGAAACATTGCGTTAATAACCAGAGTTCAAGGGCAAAGGATATAAACGGAGCAAATTACAAGTCTGAACAGATATATAGCTTTTGCTAAAAGGGACATGGGCTGCTACTTTATTTACTGGGCACTGGTGCACTTCTGGAAGGTGCCGGAACACAGGGAAGGCATTTTTAAACGACTGTATCACAGCTTAAGAAAACAACACACATTTTCAGAATAGAAAGAAATCTAGTGCAAAGATCAATGATTCTGAGTTTCCTAATGAGAGAATATGATTTGCTATAAGGTATCTTAAGTTTTGGGGGTAATTTCACAGATGATAATATCATTTTATGTGCCACCATGAAAGGAAAGCAAAAGCTTGCCAGAAACCTAAATTCAGTGTAGATCATTTCAAACTGCAACTTAGTCCAATTTTGTTGGGGATTTCTTGCTGTGCTTATTGTAACCATTTCTACCAGGGGTTCAACCTTAGTTCAAAATTAACACTGGGAAAGTGTGATTTGTGAAAATGCTATATTTTATTTTATAGATGATTTTTCAAGCTACTTCAATCACTAATATAAAAGGATCTAGAAATTTCAAAGAGAGGAAGAAAAATCAATTAAAAAAGGAACAAAAGAACAGCTTCATTAATAACTGAAGAAAATAGATATCAAAGATGTAGTTTCCACTTGCTATATTACAAATGATTTTACTAATAGTCTCAGTAACACTAAGCATATCATAAACACTTGATACTTCTCAGTGTATACATATGTCAAAATATGTTGTACACTGTGAATGTATACAATATTTATTTGTTGATTTTTACCTCAATGACCTGACAAAAATGTGGTACAGTTTTTTTTTAATTGAAAGAATGGAATGCTACTTTGTTGTTGTTAAAGTAGCTAGGAAACTATTGCAAGAACTATCAAAATGTTTTATAAAGTACAGCACATTTATTACATTTTTAAAAAATTAACACAGAAATTTTGCCTTAAGATGTTCCTTACTGTATTATTTACTTTGCTAAAATCTATAAGCAACCTCATGATTGAGAGAAATAATTAAGCAAACTATATGTACACATATATTCAATGAGAGATTATGCTGCTATTAAAATTGATATAATTATTTGTTAATAATATTACAATGTACTATTGACAATATGAAAACCATAAAATTTCAGTGTACTCTTTCTGTAAGTATTGGAACATGCATGAATTTTAATTCACATGTGCATTTATTTTTATTTGTTTTTTTTTTTGGTGTGCGTATGCTGTTGGCCTTAATGGCATTATTGGAATTCTTTTTAAAAACATACTGTTTTATTATTAAAATGTGGTGTTTGAAAGAGGAATGAATGTAAGCATTAAGCTGTCTCCTTCCTCCACTTTTTCAACCCCATTTAGAAAACATACACCTTTGTGACATGTTTCAATCTCACTATTTTAAACATGACTTTCACTTTCTTAGTGGCAGACAGTGGTGAGGGCAGAGGGGGATGGTGGGTACTTTACAGCACAATTAGAATAACGTTTTCCTCATATGAAAAAATCCAACGATGTCTCTAAACTATTTTGCTCTCAGAGGCAAATGAATCAACATACAGGCAGGACTGGCTTTCTCCTTGACATGAGATGTATTACCTTCAGCGTAGGGGCTGGCGAAGGAGAAATACTTGGAGTGAATGGACCTGTCCTTCAGTTGCCAAAGAAGAGACCAAGTGATACAATAGCTTGCTACCAGTCCCATTTCTATGGTGGTTCATGACATATTTTCTCCTGCTATCCATCTGTCTGCTTCAATCCCTACTCTCAACATAATGAGTTTTAAAAAAGATACCTCTAAAATCGAATTGCCTAAAACCATGTGCTGTCATCTTTTGCAAGGACAAACAAAACCTATACAAATTGCTTATGACTTTTCAACATGTAAAAGCCAGACAAATTATGAAAATGTTACAGTTTATAATGTGTAAAATGCATATCTAGAACATGCTTCTATTTCATTGTATTCTTGTTGAGAAAAGTTTTATTAGCATTTAATAGCCAATAGTCATTTTTATCCTGAATAGAATACCTAAAATGTATCCTCTTATCTCGCTATAATCAATTTTCTGTGGTTTTAATAGTGTCTGAGAAAAGGAAATGCAACTGTTCAGGTCTGATATCACGTTGTTTCTCAAATTTGGAAAAGGCATCATTCACGTTAATGACAAATAAGACTTTCAAACTATTTGTAATTTGAGAAGAGAAGGTTTGTGGATGGTTATGATGGTGAAATGATTTGTCAAACGTTGGTCCGAAATTATGCGGGCTCTTGTCCCTCCACTTTCCCATAGTGCGTTTTCCTTTCTCCCACAGAGATATAATAGAAACCAGTCTTCAAAATCTAAACATTCCAAGTCCGGTCCCTTTGTGCAGGCATCTTGCTCTCTGCTCGGCACAGAGCAGCGCGAGCGCGCTCGTATTTACATTCGCTGGCGCCCCGCTGTTCGGACCCCCGCAGCCGACAGGCCATCCATCATCTGCCCTCCTCCCGCCGAGTGCTGAGCGCCGCCGCTGCGGCCAATCGGGCGCCAGGTGGGGCTGCACCTGCGGGACAGCCCGCAGCTTCTCATCTCTACTCCCAGCTCTTCGTGTGCTGGCGGGTGCCATTGCGTTTTCCAAGGCCAGAACGCGACAGGTAGGCTCGGGTATGTTTGCGTTGAGCCTGCAGCTGGCAGTCAGAGGGGCGGTTGAAATGTGCACCCTTCTGGTTTGCATAAGTCTGCCATCAGATGTGTGTAGACCCACGGGCCCTCACTGGGTTTAGTCTCTAAAAAGTTGAGGAATTATATTTACCTCAATTTAAGGGAAGAATAACTGAAGAAACATTTTAGTAATAGAATGTGTTGCCTCTGGTTTGTTGTTCTTTTCATGATGGAGTTTGCAAGCCAAGTTTGAATTCGGTGTTGCCCAGGTATACTTCAAGCAATATTGCCCAAGACCCAAGTGAACAATGTTAACACAACACTAAAGATTAAATAGTCTCCACAGGCTACAAAAAATATCCCAAACAGAAACCTAACCTGCATCTCAAGGACCATAAAACCATATTGGAACACTTCAAAGAGGACCAGGACCTCAAACCACAGGAATGCCTGCCATTTCAAAGTAGGCAAACTATTTGTAGTCCAACCATCTTGCTTTGGTGGGGGTTAAGGGTGGTGTTGAGCTCCTAGGTGCTCTCTGGAGGCAGCTACACTAAGCCCTGCCAACATGGTATGGATTTTATAATTGGGCTTGATAACTACCTCTGGTTTAAAGGATCCCAAATATCTACTTTATCATGTAATTTGAGAACAACTGAGGACAAGCAGAATCCCATCTAGCCCCCACCCCACACGTTTCAAGAGTGATTCAGTTGTTGCAAGACCTTGGCGGGGAGGGGGGAACGGTCCTGCAAGTGGCTTCAAGGTTTCTTAGGAAAACATATTTCTTAAATAATAATAATAACAGCGTATGCAGCACCAAGCATGACCCTCAACCCCCTGATCCTGTCTTGCTTCTGAATTATAAATCATAAAAAAGAGAGAGAAGGAATGATTCCAGTTTTTCTGCCTTTAACAAGGAGAATTGATAATGCCAAAAAAGAATAGAAATAAACAAGTGAGAGACATATTGTGCAGAAAGAAGAGGAGCACACTCAAAAAGTTCAAGGTTTCTCTTCCATAGAGCCCTCCCATCCATAAGAAGGGTCTCTCTTAGATTCCCCTGACATGCACCTAGGTCATTTTAAAGAAATACTAATGGTTAGATTAATATCCTAATTTGATTGGTCAGGACATAAGTTCTTTGGAAAACCTTTCCAATCATTGGAATGCACAGCCCTCCAGCTGCACATTCTAATTCTGTTCTGTTTCATGGGATACATAAGTGGGATTCATGGAATATTATTCTGATCTGTCTCATGGCATACAATTATTGCTCTTGCCAGCCTTCCCCATTCATACACACTGAACCCATAATGCATCAGCAAATTTTCTCTTTTTACTCATCTGTAACTCACTCATATCAGCATTCTGTTCTGTTCATCCTGACCACTAAAAATGTATCATTCCTCATGTAAATGCCTTGATAGTAGTTTTGGGGTGTTTTGTATTTTGCTATTGATGCACATATTCATATTATTTAAAATGCTGACTTTGGGGAGGATAAAGAGCAAGTGATAGGCCTACTGTGGAGTTTTGCAATTTAAAATATCTTTCCCACAACTCCAGAGCCAAATGTGGGGGAGTGGCTCCCTGTTCAGTTTGTGTCCTTTGTTTGCCCACTTGGGCCTACCTGAATCGTGGCACATTGCTGGGCAGAAGTCTGCCTGCACACTTTATATGAGCAGAACATTCTTCCTGTTCACCAATGTGGAACTGAAGTTTCCCTTGGTTTTTCTTGCTCTCTCTGGCTAGTAGCACCACATTTCTGGATTATGTTGTACACTTTTCCTTCAGAGATAGATGATCTGTTCTTTGATTAGACACCCTGACCTTTTACGGGTGTTGATCATTGATCTTGATCTGGGCTGGATAGAAAGCTCTTGACTCTGAAAAGTTACGGTGCTGCGGACACCACAGGGAAATTCAATTTCTGTGTCCTCCCTGCCACTGCAGCAGGACTCCTCAATTAGGATTTCTCTCGTTATTATTTTACTTTTATTAAGCAAGCTGCAGCTCTGCTTTCCAGCTCTAGCTTTTAGTTACAGTAATCAATTTTTCAGTATAACCGGCTGTAATTGTTGGCTTGGATATTGAGCTTTCATGGGGCTTAGACATAGTGTGTTCCTGTGAAGGGTCTTCTCCATACCACCTCGACAGATGGGTAATAATACCATACATTAATACCTCCACATTGGTTTATGTGTGTTTGACCACAGTGCAAGCATAATTATTTTTGCCCAGTAAAAGCTATTAGAGATCTATTTGGTAGGTTTTACGATCAATAGCTCCTGTGATATTTGTGTAGCAGCCACAGAATAATCAATTGAAGGTCATATAAAGTAAATTACCATCCTCCCATAATGATTCTTTTTTCTAGATGAGAATTGGGTTTTATTATTTCATCAGGAGCCTTGCACGACGCATGCTCTGTCTGTTGGAAAGAGAGAGATATAAAAGTTGTGAGCGTGTTTTGAACATAGTATTAATATCCATTACGTGAATTTATGTTATTGGATTATTGAATTAGTGGATTCACACTGGAATTCCTTCAAAACCCTTTCTTATGTACTCAGTGACACAGTTAATAACAGTCAGGAGCAAATGGACGCCTTTCCCGCATGGTGGAGTGAGTCACTTTGCAAAAGTCAATCTTTGTAGCTGTCTCTTTAAAGCAAATTTAGAGTTGGTTAAATGTGTTATATTGACAGTGTGACCGAGCTTCTCTCTGCAAACCTTTTTGGAGAGTGACTGGTGAACTAAGCAGGAGATAGAGTCAGGAGGAATGTTGAATACTAATGCATCATCCACCAATAGCTCAAGGTGAAGTGTGTGTGTGTGTTGGGGGTGGGGTGGTCTGCATCTGTGTTCAAGCCAGGCATCGGCCTCACCCAAGTTGCCTAACCTGGATTTCAGACTTGCAGCACCAGCTAGAGTGATGGCTGCATCTCTATAAAAGATTGCAATTTCCCAGCCGGAGGCATGCAGTCCCCCAACTGTCTTAAAGGGACCCATTTTCAAAGTTTAGCCTTTCTTTTTGTGGGTGCAATCAGTTGTGCACTGAAAAACTGCAGCCACAGTTGGATAACTGCAGGCACAACAGGCCACGAGAGGCCTCTTTGCTCCAAATTTTGTACCTGCAACTAATTGCACTTACAGCAAATGGGAGTGTGATAGGAGCTTTTTTAAAAATTTGGGCCAGTAAATTCTCCATGGAGGAAATGGGCAAGGAAAGAGACAATTACTCACTTTCTTAAAGACAAAGGCAAATAGAGACATCCTCTCTTCACACACTCGATGTAGTCTGGAGGGCATGGTCTGAGAGCCAAGAACCAGGGACCACAAGGGCCCTGATCCCTGGGACATTGTCTGGGACTTTGTGATATTTTGCAAATGCACAAGACATGAACTGCTGACAAGTACACCTAAGAAGATGTTAGTGAAGTTGAGACTATTACTTTGGTGATAAAGTATTTTAGAATCAATGGCAAAATGGAAAATAAATTGATGTTATTGCTGTTACTTTTCATTTGCTTGGCAGATAACCAATGCAAAAATTGAGATAGTAAACCCTCTATATTTGGATTGGAAGGGAAATCAGGAAACGAAGTTATCCATCCATATACATACAAATTACATGTGTTTCTATATCACATATACATAGATACATATACATATTTTATATGTATATTTTATTTTACCTTTTTTTCTTGACGAGTTTAGGAGAAGGACAGTTGTTTCTACCAAAGGATGCACAAATGTGACCTGGGTTACTCACAGTTCCCAGAGGCTAGATGCCTGCCTGAAGGGGCTTATGAAGTTATGTCCCTCAGAGACCCCATTCTGCCATCTTTCTTGTACAATGTAGTAATAAGCAAGTTGAGATTGAACCCCCAAACTTGTTTTCTACCTTTTATAGATGACCATAAATTAAGCTCATATTCTGACAATTTGATAATCAAATCAAAAACACCATTGGCAATTTGAGTTACCGTTCTTACAAAAACGGTCTGAAATGTAATTGTATTTCAGTTACAAATTTTATCATGACACACAACATTAAAAAGTGTTGGTAGTCCTAGATAAGTCCTAGCAAATTGATGAGGAGTAGCAGAATAATAGTTAAAAAGTAGAGAAATCCCGACAGTCACACAGAACAATGGAAAAGAGTGGATGGCACAGAGAGAAATTCATGCACATGCAGCCAACTTGGCAAACATACCAAGAATGGGGAAAAGACAGTGCTTTTCATCAGTGGTGCCAGGAAAAGTGGATATCCACAATCAAGGGTCTTGTCTTGCACCATTCACAAAAATCAACTCAAAATCATCTAAAGACCTAGAGGTGAGACCTGAAGTTGTAAAACTTTCAGAAGAAAAGTGGGAAAGGTGTCCTGGCATTGGCGTGAGCAATAATTTTTTTGGATATGAACCCAAAAGCACAGGAAACAAAAAATCTAGGCAAGTGATATTATATCAAAATAAAAAGATACTGCACAAACAGGAAACAATGGAATTGAAAGGCAAGCTATAGGATGGGAGAAAATATTTACAAATCATAAGTCAAAAATTGTTAACTTCAAACATATAAAATAAATATCTACAATTCAATAGCAAAACAACTAACAAAATTTAAAAGTAATCTTTCAAAATATGTTATATGCTTATATGAATATGACACAATAAGCCTGCCATTCTGTATAATTAATATGCACTAATTTAAAAATGGACTAAGAATTTGAGCAGACTTTACTTCAAGAGGGCATATGGAAACATAAGCAGGGTCACTAATCATGAGACATACAAATCAAAACCACAACCTCACATCTGTTAGGATGGCCACTATCTCCTATCTCCCTTCCCCAAATGACAAAAAGGATAGGGAGAAATTGGAACCCTTGTACACTGGTAGGAATGTAAAATGGAGCTATTATGGTCAAACAGGCCAATATAACTTACATATATGAAAACAAATGCGATTATTGGAACCTAGTCTTCCTTAAAAAAAATCTCTTCAAATCAATAAAATGCAACTAGAAATATAAGTTAGCCACCAAAAAGCTTTATTAAGAGCCATACAACATACACCAAGATTGGAATTATTTTAATTGGAAAGCTACCTCCTCCTCTTTCCCTGTCTTTTCTTTTATGACACTTTATATAAAAATAAAGCCTCTACCATAGTTCTTTGTAGAGTATTAAGTAAGGGATTCGTTTTACGACTTCAGCTGAACCTCTGTGTTCAGCTTTGGTCTTGTAGCTCCAAAGGGGAAGAAGTTGTAGTGGATTCAAGAAGAGAAATCCAAATTATATAAACGATAGGATTTTGAGACACATTCAGAAAATTATTCTACAGAGAGGATGGTAGAAGATGACAAGATATTGAAATGATTGACAAGATATTGAAATGAGGATTTGTAAGGATTTTTTCCTCTAGAGGTCAATAATAACACTTGGGGAAATGGGCTTAAATTAGGAGCAATTTCAAATGTACAGAAAAACACACCATTAACTACAAAATCTAAAAATAGTTTAATGAACAACAAAAGAGAAACTATAAAATATCAATTCTTATCACAAAAAAGTCCTATGCAAATAATGCATTCAATAAAAAAGCAGCGGCTTTTGGAACTGATTGATGATGGCAATGGTAAAGATCATTAGAATTAGTTCTTGTAAGTTTTTGTAACAATTTTGCAGTATCTACTCCTACTTAGTACTTGCCTTGCCAAACCCCAACACTGGATTAACTCCACCAGGCATTTTCTCCATACCTATTCCAAAGCTTCACTCAGCCAATGTTGGCTGATCCTGGCTAATGATGATTTTACTTTAAGAATAAAATCCTCGGTCTATACCCAGAAGATTAAAAACAGCATACTACAGTGAGGCAGCCACTTCAATGTTTATAGCAACTCAGTTCACAATAGCTAAACTGTAGAACCAACCTAGATGGCCTTCGACCAATGAATGGATAAAGAAACTGTGGTATATATACACAATGGAATATTACTCAACATTAAAAGAGAATAAAATTATGACATTTGCAGGTAAATGGATGGAGTTGGAGAACATCATACTAAGTGTAGTAAACCAATCTTAGAAAACCAAATGCCAAATATACTCATTGATAAGTGGATGCTGATCCATAATGTGGGGGAGGACACGAGAAGAATGGAGGAACTCTGTTCACAGGAGTGGGAGCGGGGAAGGGTCAGGGGGACAGTAAAGATGGTGGAATATGATGGACATCATAGCCCTAGCTTTATGTGTGACTGCATGTATGTCGTGATTCTACATCACATACAACCAGAGAAATGAACAAAAAAACCAAATTTTACTTTTGGTAAAATATCAGAGACTTAAGTCAGAATGATCAGAGTTTGTCCAGCAGTTGTTCTTTCAAATAAAAATAGCACTGGGTAAAAAAAAAAAAAAAAAAAAAAAAAA
>PVHX01002964.1:70000-88115 GCA_004024805.1 Geosciurus inauris | reverse complement strand
TCAGGTGGGGAAATCCATCATCTTTTGTATAATTTTTTAATTATCAATCTCACATATATCTCCCCTGTCTCATCTTTTTCCTTCAAAATTACAGCTGATGAAAGACTCCTTCTGAATTCAAAGGCTAGTTCCTTTATTTAGGTTCTGAATCTTATCCCCTCATTCTTCTCAAGAATTTTGTGAGCTTTGTCCATTGCTTTCTCTATCCAATGCTCTTTCTTTATTGAATCAGTATACCAACTGAACAGTATAAACACATGGATAAACAAACAAATAGAAATCAAAACCTATATTAGCCAAAGGATGGTCACTGACCACCAATATCAATTGTCTCATTCTCCCTTATTTAAAGCAGCCATGCTATTAATTGGTTCTATGAATACCAACTATATTCCCCATCTTATTCTGTGGTTAGGTGTGTTCATATGAATGATCAGGCATAGGATTCAACCCATTGGAAGCATTGTTAATGAGGAGATCTGAGCTTTTCATCACTGCCTCCCATGTCAATATTGGGAAATTATGAAATAGAAAATTCTGGATTTCTTACCTCCTGTGTTAGCTTTTCATCACTGTGACAAAATGCC
This sequence comes from Geosciurus inauris, assembly GCA_004024805.1. Classification (NCBI taxonomy): domain Eukaryota; kingdom Metazoa; phylum Chordata; class Mammalia; order Rodentia; family Sciuridae; genus Geosciurus; species Geosciurus inauris. The sequence goes on along the minus strand of PVHX01002964.1, from coordinate 87,528 downwards.
TGAGACAATCAACTTAATAAGAGAACAAATTTATTTTGTCTATAGTTTCAGATGTTCCAGTCCCTGATCACTTAGCCCTGTTGTTTTTGGGCCTGGGGCAAGCTAGCACATCATGGTGGAAGCACATGGTAGAGCAAAAGCTTCTCACATTACTGTGGCCAGAAAGCAAAGAAAGAGACAGAAAGAAATGGGATCCAAATATCTCCTTCAACGGCACACACTTAATTACCCAACTTCCTTTCACGAGGCTCCACCTCCTAAATGTCCCACCACCTCCCAATAGCATCACAGACTGGTAACCAAGCTTTCAATACATGGGCCTTTGGAGAACATTCAAGATCCAAACCAGAACACCTTCAATCATCAATAATGAGGGAGAAACAGACATTCATCTAGTTTTAGCTGTAATTGTTTTATTTCTATCAGTTGTGGCCCAAACTGATCCTCACTGATATACTAACATTTACTAGAACTTGCCTCTTTAAAATTACCATACCACTCAACTTTCCTTCACAGGTAAGTGCTTTGAGTCATCTCTGTATTTAGCTGTTTATTCAGTTTTTTTCACTGCTATGACAAAGAACCAGACAAGAACAATTTTAGAAAAGGAAAAGTTTATTTGGTTCATGGTTTCAGAGATCTTAGTCCTTAGAAGACCAACTCCGCTGCTGTGTACCCAAGGTAAGACAGAAAATCACGGTGGAAGGGTGTGAACGAGAAAAGCAGCTGAGGACACGGTACCAGGAAGCATAGAGAGAAAGAGACTCCTCACCATGGACAAAATATATACCCCAAAGGCATGCACCCAAGGACCCAACTTCTCCAGCCATATCCTACCTACCTACAGTTACCATCCAGTTAATCCCTATCAGAGAATTAACACAGTGATTATGTCAGGGCTCTCATGATCCAATCATTTTGCCCCTGAGCCTCTTGCATTGTCTCACATGTGAGCTTTGGAAGACATCTCATACTTAGACCATAAGAGTAGCCTTCACATGCTCACTGGTATCATATCTCAACCTACTGCCATAATCCCTAAAGGGACTGTTGGTGTCAGGCTCACTAACCCCCATCTCTCCAATTCTCTTGACCAGTATACCAGTCACATTTCACATCATCCACTCTTTCTCAAAAGTCTCTATTTTCTAAGATTCTCTGACATTGCACACTCCTGAATTTCTTTTTGGCCTTTCTGGTTGCTACTCCTCATTCTGCTTGGCAATCCTTCATTTCAGTTGGCTACTTCATTATCCCTCTTTTAGATCAATAGGTATTTTAAAGCTAACATATGGAACTCTTGATCCTCCTACCTCCCAAATATATTTCTATAAAAGTTTCTCTCATCTTAGCAAATTCACTCACTTGCTCTATTTAGAATATGGGAGTAATCTTTAATTCCACTTTATTTGTTAGAACCCAAATCTCAAAGCAATTGTGGTTGAGCCTATTCAAGCAAAAGAATAGCATAGGTCTATTTCTGCCACCCTAACCTAAACATATTATTTCTCCTGGTTCATGGAATGGCATCTGGTCTGAGTTCCCCAATTTTATTCTTTTTGTGTACAATTCCAGACTTTTATGTATATAGATATATATGTATTATATATACACACACATATACACTTGTGTTGATCCAAGTGCCACAGTAGACTGATACCACAGTGAGAACACAATCCAAGCTTCTTAACATGAACCATGGAGTACTAGAGAATAGTCCTAGAGAATAGAGAATAGAACCTCCCTCATGCAGGTTCCCTTCAGTTTCTCAGAAAGACAAGTATTTCCCCACAGGTGCTCCTTTGTGCAAGCTATTCCTTCTCTCTAGTCGTCTCTTTCTTTGTCCTCAAATCTATCATTAAATATTATTGCCTCAACAAGACCTTCACTGGCCACCTTATTAAGAATCTATATATCTGGGGCTGGGGCTGTAGCTCAGTGGTAGAGTGCTTGCCTGGCATGCGTGAGGCACTGGGTTCGATCCTCAGCACCACATATAAATAATAAATGAATAAAATAAAAATCCATCAACAACTAAAAAAATATTTTAAAAAAAAGAATCTATATAACTATATATCAATATTTACATCTATATGTACACACATGCACTAATCCTATATAACTCTCCCTTGTTATTTCTTTGGAGTAATAATTATTATTTTTAAGTAATAATCCCTGTGGTTTATTCACCTAATTATTTTAAAAATATTTTTAACATTTTTATTGAAGTATATTATTTATTTACCATAAAATTCACCTGCTTTAAGCTTATATTCAGTGTTTTATATTTTACTGAATTTACTAACTAGTGCAACCGTCACCACAACTCAATTTTAAAACATTTCCTTTATATTCTTATCAACTCTGGACTCAAACAACAAACTAATCTACTTGCTGTATCTATAAATCTGCCTTTTCTGGACATTTCGTGTAAATGGAATCATATAACATATGGTCTTTTGCAACTGGCTTCTTTCATTTAGCATAATATAAAACATGTTATAAGCAAACATGTTTAACAATGAAATGTTATAACACATATCAATATTTCTTTCCTTTTTATTTCCAAATAATATCCTATTGTATGAATATACCAAATTTTGTTTTTCTGTTCTCCAGATGGTAGTCATTTAGATTGTCTCCAGGTTTTAGCCAAATATATTCTGCTGTGTAGTACTTATAATTTCTAATTATACATTTTTGAACTTGTTAATTTTATGTCTCCTTCCTAAGACTGTAGAACTATGAGCAATGGCTCTGCCTATTTTGTCACCAATGTGTGTCTATACCTAAAGTAGGCTTGCTGTGGAGTACTCATGATGAGTTTGTTAAAGAAAATAATAAATAAATTAATTAAAATTTTAACACCCCTCCCCCCAAAACAAAATGAATGATAATTGACGACTAACTCCATGCAAAAAGTATGACTCTATTGCACATTTGTCTGTAGGTCAGGGAGGGAATCTTTGAACATTTTTGGAAAATTCCCTCTATAGAGTAAAGCCAGAGTGCAGCACCTGGGAAACTGTATATAATTGGAAAATCAAGGAATACTCTCTCCATGGGAGTATGTGTGAATCTTGCCAGACCTAGAATCCTGCTTCAGGCTTCAGTGCAAGTGGCTTAATTTAGCAAATAGCATTCATATTCAGGCAGAGTTTATTCCTCAAGTTACCAGCTAAGGAGACACAAATTCCAGAAACTGAGATTATTAACCACATAAATAGAAATCCTCTATGCCATCCAAGAAAGAGGCAAAAGCCTGCACAAGTATTATTAATATACTGTGTATCTGACTGATTGAAATATGGATGTTTTAAGCATATTGCATACATATATATGCTGGGTGTTACCCTGGAAAAAAATCCCCATTGCTTTTCATGATATCGTTAAATAAAATTAGAGAACCTGTGAACTTCTCATTGGAAGCTACAAGTCCATAGAGAACTATGGTAATTTTATCCTACTTCTCAAGGAAAGAAAAAAAAAAAAGCAAGAAAAATAGAAGCTAAGAAAGGCAGGCTAAATAACTTAGGCTTGCAAGAAGCCAACATTAGGCATGTGAGGCTAATCTAGCCAGGGCCATGAAGGGTCCGGGGTCTCATTTCACAAGCGGTGATAGAGGGTTGGGCAATTTTCTACTCTATAGATAGGACTAATTGAGTTTTACAAAATGTTTTAAACAAAAATATGAAAATAATGTAACATATTATACATCTTCCAAATACCCTATCTGTATTGGGGGAACACTCTCTTCAAAAAAATCACAATGTAAATGGGGTTTTAGAAGGGTAACTGGAAGAGGTCTTTGATGTATGGATCTTATAACAAGTATTGGCTGTGAACCTGTCTGCTATAGTTCTGATTTGGAAAGTATACTGTTGAAGGCTTGTTCCCCAACCTGTGGTGTTGTTGGAAAGTGGAACAACCTTTAGGAGGTGATGTCTAGTGGAAGGAAGTTAAGTCATTGAAGATGTTCCCTTGAAGGAGACATTTGGACCTCAGTCCCTTCCTCTCTCTCTCATTGCTTTCTGGTCCCCATGAGATAAGCACCTTCTTATACCACATGCTTCTACTATGATATGCTGGCTCCCCACAGACTCAGAAGCAGAGAACCAACCAATCATGAACTAAAATCTCCAAAAATGAGAGACAAATTAAACCTTTTTTCTTTATAGTTTGATCATCTCAGGTATTTTATCATAGTAACAAAACTGACTGATGATATACTGAGTATTTATCATGGTAGGAACAAAAAGAAGAACAAAAACAAAGGTTTAAATAGCACTAAAAATAATACCAGGGTAATTTTATTGTGAGCTTCTGTTTTAGGTGCTGTTGGAGGACATTATGTGTCCAGAGATAAGCCAGCTAGAAATGACTAGAAAATAGGGAGTGACCACATAGAATTTGTCACTGCAGTGGAGAAAAATGATCTTGAAGAAGATCAAGGAAGCATCTAGATAAAGGAGAGTAAAGTGTTATTGGGAACGGGTGAGATTAGTAGTGCTGAGAAATTCAGTTCTGACCTGAGAAGGAAGATGAGCCAGAGAGAATGGAGTAAACACAAAGATCAACTAATTCAATGATCTTATGAGACTTTATAAATAGGTTTGGAAGTGTCCATAATCTGAAGGAGCTGATTTTGTAGAGGTGTATTTAGCTAGTTCACACAACACATTCAGCACCTACAACCCACTACCCAGTGGCTGTCAGCTCCCTGCTGCCTGGTGCCTCTTCCTGAACATGATCCAATTTTTCTCCCACCCCAGTCATTGCTTGTTGTCTTCTTCAGGAGAAAGCACATGTAAGGACTTTTATTTAAAATGTCACCTAAATAGTACCCTTCTCCTCTGTCATGGAATAAGGCAAAATTTAGCTGTACCATTGACTGACAGCCATCAGCAAAATTGAGAATAATTCTAACTGGAAAATTAAAGAAAGTGGAGAGAAAGGGGAAATCAAAGCTTGGACATCAGAATGTAATCTAAAACATTCTTTCTTCACATTTCCCTTCCACTTTCAATTCCCACCACTGCTGTCTCCTATAAAGTTATTTATGCTCTTTAGCATTGTGGAATTACCAATTGTTGAGGCTCTTAGAACTCCATTTTCCCCTTCGATTTCTTATTGATTAATAGTTGTTTTTTTTTTGTTTTTTTTTTCTTCAGTACTGGTGATTTAAGCCAGGGGCACTGCACCATGCAGCTTCATTCTTGGCCCTTTTTATTATTTTATTTTGAGACAGGGTCTTGCTATGTTGCTCAGGCTATGCTCAAACTTGCCATCCTCCTGCCTCAGCCTCCCAAGTAGCTGGGATTATCAGTGTGCACCATCATGGCCAGCTATCAGTTACCTTTTATTATTGGTAGAAATCCTATATTTCCCAGGAAGAGGAGAGGAGACTTAAACATTCTCTAGTCAGTGTAATGGGAGTTCGATCATAGCATTAAGTGGAAAATGGTCTGTTTTACTCAGCTGTTTTACTGCTGTGACTAAAGGACCTGATCAGAACAATTGTAGAGGAGGAAAAGTTTATTTGAGGGCTTATGGTTTCAGAGGTCTAAATCCAGAGAAGACCAGCTCCATTCCTTGGGGCTCAAGGTGAGGCAGAACATCATGGCAGAAGAGTGTAAAAGAGGGAAGCACCTTTCACATCATCAGGTAGTAGAGAGAGAGACAGTCCACTTGCCACATACAAATATATACCCCAAAGCCACGCCCAAATTCTCACCTCCTCCAGCCACACCCTACCACTTTGCCTACCACTCAGTTAATCCCTATCAGGGGATTAAGTCACTGACTGGGTTAAGATTCTTATAACCCAATCATTTCTTTGAACCCTTCTGCATTGTCTCACATGTGAACTTTTGGGGGACACCTCACATCCAAACAATATCATGGTTTATAGGAAACCATATGAGGGGATTATTATGTGTTGAGGGGTGAATCCTGCCAACAGGTTACCAGAATTGTTCCCCGTTTGCTATCCTTAGCTCTTCCTCACTAACACTAGTCCCTAGATCCAGGAAATAAGTTTTATGCAGTACAGTTTGGGTTCCTGGGCTTGATTACTGCTTAAAGCGATAACCAGTGATGTTCTGTTCCAGCTCTCACTTCAGATGCTGCTGCTATTTATACTTTTAGGAAACGATGCTGAGCTAATTATGAACTATCTCCTCCTCACTGCCCTTGCCTCCTAGGACAGATACAAAGAACATCAAAATGATAATCATTTAATTTCCAAGGAAATTGCCCAGTAAGTTTTTTGAATCACTAAAACTCACAGTGAGTAAGCTTAGCTTTTATGGGGGGAACGTTGATTTTGATTTTTTAATTTTAACTGTGAAAACTTGATAAAAATCCTAAAAAGGGAAGATGATCTCTCTCATAAACCTTCATTCTTATAGGTTTCTAGTTATTAAAGTACTACCTACCTTTAATAAGGTACTATTAAAGCTACTATAGTTGGGATCTTCAATGTCCCCCAATGTCCCGTTTGCTTTTTTCCTAGCCCACACTACTACTGGGAGATGGTGGAACATTTATAAGGTGGAACTAGTGGAAAGAAGTTAGGTTACTGGGGTATGCTCTTGAAGTGAGTATTGGAATCCTAGTCCATTCCTGTTTCTGTCTTTTTCTTCCCAGCTGCCATGAGGTAAACAAATTTCCTCTGTCATGTGCTTCTGACAGCCATATTGTGCTGCCTTGCCACAGACCAAAGCAACAGGACCAAGTTACTATAGATTGAAAGTTTTGAAACATAATAAAATGTCTCAGATATTTTGTCACAGTGAGGAAAAGCTGATTAACACAGGGGATTAAATTTTTAATATGTTTCTTTATAGCTATACTCAAATATGGATCTGTTTGGGTGGATATAGAGGATGTATATATGGGAGAGAGATTACTTGTTTTATCTAAAATGAGCTATACTTCCTACATAAGAATTTTCCTATGCAATTGTTTATGGAATTCCAACTGGATTAACTGATATTCCTCTAATTTATTCTTTTTCATGGTGGCATAAAACTCCCTGGTATGGCTGTACCATGCTATTAGATTGCTTTTCCAAAATACAAAGCTATCTTCACATTTTTATAAGCTATGTATGAATTACCCTTTTTCTGCATATTCCTGCCGACAATAGGTTATATAATTTACAATAGGTTATATAATTTACAGGGTTTTTAAAAAAATTTTTTCCCAATTTATGAACACAAAGAAAGATCTTACTATATTCTTATTTTCATTTTTCCTGCTGACAAGAGAGTTTTTGTCTCTTATTTCTTTAGGGGTCATCTGGATTGATTCTTCTACTGTCCCCTCGAAGCTCATCTTCCCTCTTCCATAAGACTGTTCCTCTATCTTGGCAGTCTTAAAAGCTCTTGGTATACATTAAATATTAACCTTTTTTCTGGTTATTTTTTATAATTTGAGAAAAAAATTTTGTTTTAGAAAAAGAAACAGAAAATTGAAATATCTGAAATTCATTCAAAAAATGAAAATACTTAAAACATGATCTCCTATAAAGATTTGCATTTTATTTGGTATCAAGCTTGAAAAGAAAAGAGTGAAGATCTTAGATAGTTCTAATCATGGAGTAAAGAATAAATTAACTTCTCTAGTGACCTGATTTGTACTTTTCCTACAGGTACTGAATCTGTGCACACTGTAGTATTTGGAAACATAATAATGTCAAAAATCTGAGCATGTGTTATGCTTGAACTCACAGTAGAGAAAGGGCAAAATATTAAAGGAAGCTTCCAGGTCTCTGGTGACAACAGTGACCCTTTGTTTTGCTTTTCTGATTTTTTAAAAATTTTGGTAAAATATACCTTATAGGAAATACATGATTTTAACCACATTTTTTTCTTTTGATACCAGAGATTAAACCTAGGTGTGCCTAACCACTGAGCAACATTCCCAGTCCTTTTATATTTTTTATTTTGAGAGAGGGTCTTGCTAAGTTGCTTAAGGACTGGCTTTGAAATTGTGATCCTCCTGCCTCAGCCTCCCAAGATGCTGGGATTTCAGGTATGTGCCACTGTACCTGGTGATTTTAACCACTTTTAAATATACAATTTAGTGGCATTAAATACATTCACATTGATTTGCAACCATCATCACTATCCAACTTTGAAACTATTTTCATCTTGCAAAACTGAAATTTTGCACCCATTAAACAATAACTCCTTGTTTTTCCTTTCCCCATGTCTCTGGCAACCAACATTCTACTTTCTGTCTCTGTGAATTTGACACTGTAAGCACTTCATCTCATATAAGGGGAATCTATAGTATTTGTCTTTTTTGACAGGCTTTTTTCATTTAGCATATTGTCCTCAAGGTTATCCACATTGTAGCATGTGTTAGCACTTTATTCTTTTTTGTGGCCAAACAATATTCTATTGCATGTTGTGATGGACTAAACATTTGTATCTGCCAAAATTTCATATGTCAAACCTTTATCTCAATGTAACGATGTGGAGGCTAAGCCTTTGGGAGGTAATTTTGTCTTGAAGGTCGTGAGTGGGATAGACCCTTTATAAGGCCAGAGAGCTAGATAGCTTTTTTTTTTTTCTTCCAGGATGGAATATAACAAGAAAGCATCAATCTGCAGCCTGTAGAGCACCCCTGTCAAAACTGAACCATGCTGGTAATCTGATCTTGGACTTCCAACCTCCAGAACTTTGAGAAATAAAATTTTTGGCTTTTAAGTCCAAAACCACCCAGTCTAAATTATTTTCTTTTGCCAGCTCAACCTGACTAAGATAGATAGATAGATAGATAGATAGATAGATAGATAGAGATATAAATATAGATACACATATATACATATACATATATGGCATTTTGTTTATCCATTCATCTATCAATAGATAGTTGGGTGGCTTCCACATTTTAACTATTATAAATAATGCTGTTACAGACATGGGTATACAGATACCTCTGAAAGACCCTGCTTACATTCTTTTGATTATACACACTGAAGTAAAATTGCTAGGTTGTATGATAATAATATTTTAATTTTTTGAGAAACTATCAGCTATCTTCTACACTGGCTATTTTTACATTCTCACCAACAAGCTTGCAAGACTTCTATCTCCACATGCTCACCAACACTTGTTATTTTTCTGGTTTTCATTTTGATGGTGATCATACTATTGGGTGTGAAGTGATGTGCTTTTTCATCATGTGCTTATTGGCCATTTATGTATCTTCTTCAGAAGGGCCTTTTGTTTTGAGATTGCCCCAGGCTTCTTCCCACACAGGTAGCTGATACTCAGTCCTTCCAGGCCCCACAGAAGACATATTTTCCCTTACTCCTAGAGAATTCCAGACTGAGTGGAGGAAGAGTGCTGACATTTGCCTGCACAATTCAAGGCAACAGAGGCAGCCTGCCATGGAGCAGCCTTCCACCACCAGCAGCATCCACTCAATGACAATGACATTGACACCAACCAGAGAGGCTATGGACAAATACTCTCCTTCATCTCTGAATGGCATGACTGTTGTTGCCCATGTGTACACAGTGTAAGCTTGACCAATTACTGCTTGTGTAAGCCTGGACAAATTAGATATCATACTTACCTTATAGGATGGGCCTTGACTTGCTTTCCTGTAAGATTTAGAAAAATGCTTCCAGGAATGTTAATAGGATCAAGCACTATAGATGCATGAATTTGCTTTAAAATGTATTTAAAGCATAGAAATATTGCTGCATTGGCAGCTTATCAAAGAAGGCTTTATTTTATTCTGTAAGCTGGTAAGCCCTCAAAAGTAATCATTAAACCCATTTTTTGAATGAGAATAAGATTTAAATTTGAACTTGGTTGCTTAAATATGTTTATGTATTCTTAAAACCTCCACGACAGTACAGATGTAAAGACTTAGCCAAGGTAGGGTCTCCTACTCAAAAGGCACGATACATAGGGCAAGGAACTGGGCAATCAAACCTTTTCTCTCCTTTTCCATCTAGAACTGCAGAAAGCATGAAGGAGCTACTGGTCAGTGAGCACATGCTTTAGTGCCTGAGGAGCAATCTTTTATGAATCAGAAAGGAGATTCTACTGGAGGAGATATAAGCAGTCAAAGTTCAGGTCAGATGCACTAATCATGGCCTCCTCCTTACAGTAGCCAGGTACATTTGGTCCTGGACACATCATTTCTATGTATTAAGCTTTGGAGTGTAGTAATAAAATTATATTGGTATCATGTTGGTAGGCAAAGTGTGCTATGAATTGTGGCAGTGTTCTGAAGAATTTGAGCCAGGAGAATCTTTTGGTTTTGATAAGTAGCATAATTCAGACCAAAATGTCTCCCAGATTTGAACTTCAAAAAAAAACTTCATTCACCACTTCTTTGGCTGACACAGAGATAGATGATGGTCTCAATGTCTAGGACAAAATGAAATTTGTAGGAAAAATTAAAAATAGCCAGTACATTTTCTTTTGGAGGGTATGGGAGAAAGAGAATAGACAGGAACAGTTATAATGCTGTAATCCATCAGTCATCCAAAAAAGAAAAAAAGAAAACCTTTTCTATATTATATAAATTCCATTCTGGATGCAGGAACTAGAAGGGAGAACATCCTAAACACACACACACACACACACAAAAGAGGAGGCTGGGGATCACTTCCATGGCAAAGGAGTCATAACCAATGTGCTGGAATTTCATCAATATGACATCATTCTCAATGTGACAGGGTAGAGCCCACCCTCCAGTTCCCCTCCATCTCTCCCTCTCACACGCCCCCTTTCCTCTTAAGGAGATGATAAAGCTGCCTGCGCAGCACAGAAGGATAATAAAAACCTGTATCCCTTAAGCTGAATTCAGCCCAATGAACTGCACAAACAGCAATAACCAAAACAAAGCTAGCAGGAAACGTTTGCACACAGCATCTGTTATGATCGCACAACCACAAGACAGCTGTTTAATCCCAACTGTTAACATAAGATCATTTGTGTGTTTGAAGAGCGATCCCATTTGGATTTTCCCCTTTATTTATTTATTTTCTAGCTTTTCCAAGAGTGAGGCTTTCTCAGCTGTAGGATGCAATTTGTGTTTCTGGCTTTTTCCACTTTCACCCTCAGCTTCCGAATGAAAGGGGTGGTATGGTTTTCTAACTATAAATACTCAGAGGGGAAAGAAGACGGCTGTGTGGTCTCCTAGCTGAGAAGAGCATGGCCCTTTCTCAGCCTCTGGGACCTGCTTTCTGCTCCCCAGAACATTCATAAACCATGCTGGTCGGATTATGGGAAAAGGCCCTCACATGAAACGATTCTGGTGGTCTCTGCCAAATTCTGGTGTGGCTGAGGATTCTCAGCACCACCCAGGATTGGAAACAATCCCTGTGAAGTTCAGTTCCAAAATCCAAAAACAAAATCATTAGGTTCACAATTGCTTTGGAAGGTCAATGAAGATGTCAGCAGTTTGGGTGGCCTGTGGTGGCCTGGAAGGCTGAGCTGCACACCTAGATAGTTTAAGATGGGGAGTGATACTGTCGTTCTTTTTCTTTTGTTCCATTTACATTGTAGCTTACTGCTTGCAGACTCCTCAAATGCTCAGTTGAGAACATGCATGCTTTACTATTGAATTGCTGCCAACATGTCACAGAAGTGGCTGATGACAGTGACAAGTAGTGCAGAGCTGGCCACACGGTCCTTGGGTGAAAAGAGTTGGCCATAGAAATTTGGACAAACATTAACCTTGAAAGCTGCCTGAAATTAGCATTACATAAATCTTTCTTCACATCCTCTCTGTTAATATTTCATCCCACTGAATCCTACGTTTTGAACCCAGCATGATAATAACATGTATAATACTAGCTTTATCTTTGGGGGAAAAATTGAAAGCTGATGTCCTTCTGGAGCTTGGGAGCAAACATCTGAAACCTGACTTTAGGACAAGTTCATATCTAGGTCATATCGACCCTGGAAATGTAAGAGACTTTTCATTCCTCATTCATTTTCAATTATATATATATATTTTTAAATGTAAGGTATGAGTAACTTAATATCTCTTTGAAATGAAAAATATTACAGTAACAATTATTTGATGACCTTTGAATTTCACATGGAATACAACAGTCTCTCCTATTGTTCTTTTTGGCTCCACCTCCTTACGATTATTGTTTTATTCCCTACTTATGTACCCTCAAAGAAAAGTTAAAAGAGATGTGTATAGATGTTAATTTTCTGAGATTTGCAAAGAAAAGTAGAAGTCATCAGTGGGGCAGTAGTCAAAAGATTTTGAGTGTCAATGGTAGAAAAAAATTAACTATTTTGGTCTGTCTGTGGTGTGATTTCTTATTATACTTAAAAAAAATGATTTTACCTTTCATCTGACATTCTCTAACACATGGAAAAGTTTGAAGCACATAGCAGGGAGCGTGAATGATGTGGTCTCTACAGATTATGAATATCTATCTTAATGTTCAACTTCCCCAACATGGGACAAAATCACCAACATCTCCAATGGGAGAAAATCCTTTATCGACTGATTCATTTCCATGTTTTGTTTCTGCAGCTAGACGGGATATCCTGTCAAGTGGTGAAAAGGGAGGGAAATTTGGTGCTATCCGTTTCTGATTTGCCATTAATATTATTGTTACTGCTACTCTCAAATTGGTATTGTATTTATCTACTGTTTTCATATATGACTGACACCTATTTTGGTAATTTTATTTTTCTTCTCTCCTCCCTTTCTACCCTACTTGAAAAATTACTCTTGGCAGGATCCAGAAGTCAGTTTATATTCACTACATAAAGAAGCCACATTTAATATTTGCCACTTTTGTTAAAACTAAATAATGACATACTTATGTTCCCTGAGTTACTGAAGAAAAAAGCTTGTTTTCTTTAAGTGTAGAACCAATTGGGAAAACAATTTCCACTGATTTTAAAAGAAGAGGCGCTCAAGAGGAATTTCTCTCTACCCAAGCTGCAGAGAGAAATTCCACAGTGTGTGCAAGCCCACAGAAGTTATAAGTATCTCTTACATGCTCATTAGTCAGCTAAAACCAGGAAATAAATATCCTACTGTTTTGTGATCACCCCCAGTTACTGCTGTAACAGGAAACATAAATGAGAGGAAGATGATCTGAGCAGAACAGGAGTCCCAGTTGGACACTGGCTCCGTCCCACACCTCCCTGTGAAATTCATCCCTGGGGAAAAGAACCTAGTACATCTGCCACTGCCCTCCCCCACCATCCCCCCACCCTGTCACCTTTTAGAGATTGGTCAGTTATTTTTGAACAACGTTTTATGGAAGTCTTTGCCTGGATTATCAGGCTTCATAGCATTTTTGTTAAAGACAAAATGCTACATTTTAAGGTATTATTTATTTTTCACATAAAGCATGAGGATTTTCTTATTGAATATACTTCAGAGTTCTACAAAACACAAGACAGACTTTGGGCAACAGTTGTTCATCATCAAATCATGATTTTTAAAAACAAGATAATTGGAAGTGAGGCTAGATAGGAAAAGAAAATTGCTTGACTCCAGCCCAGGGAGAAAATTTTGAGAAATTAAACACCCTTTAGCATTGTTTAGTTTCTGCATCCACCCACTTTGCTCATCTACATTTCCTGGTTTTTCCATGGTCTATGTCCCGTGACTGCATGGTGGTGCCATTCAAGGGTCCAGCTCTGATTGTTCTAATCTGTATTTCCCTTCCAGATTAGACTGGAGGCCAAAGGGAGTTTCTGTTTACACATTATCTATTCCTCTGATTGTTTCATAGTATATTGATTTTCTTTGTGACTCTTAGTAATGAGTTCTACTTAAGAATTTATTCATCATCTTTTAATGTATGTCATGGTGTAAATCTGAGAAAACCTCCAAAATTTACTTTCCACACGTCATTTGAAGGCTTGTATCTGAGGTGGTTTTGAAAAACAGAGTGTTTATAATCTCTTCTACATTATTGGTCTGTTTTCTCTCTTTATGCCACCTCCTTCTCAACAATTCACATATATCATGGAGTCTAATGGAGACTACGTCCAAGCCTGGCTCAACTCCATCTGCCCCCATAAACCCTCACTGAGCCTAACTCAACATAATACAAAATGACCATTTAATTTCACTCATTAGAAAAATTCTGGAGAATATTTTAATCTTGAAATATCTGGCTTGAATATGTTAACTGGATTCATTTTCTTTTTTAAAAAAATTAAATTGATAGGATTGGCTGGTAATTTGGATATTGGAAACAATGATTTTTTTTTTTTTTTTTTACAATTGGGTCCAAGTATGTTCAAATTTTTTAAGGTTTTCATTGAGCAAAACACACATTGTGAATAAAATAGTCTAAGTAAGCACTTTATACCGTCAGAAAAAAAATCTTATCCCAGCTGACTCCTGATACATAATTCACTCAAACAACTGAAGTGGTAAATCGAGGCAGTTATCTCAAACACCTTTTCTTAATTATAGGCATTGTGTAAGTAAGCAAGTTCTGGGCCCCATTTTTTTTACAATAATTATTTTAATTTACACTTTGGTTTATCTGTAAAGACACACCTTTAGTACTGTGATCACTTATAATGTATCCAAACTATGTAGCTAAATACATCTGAAAACAATGATTTATCCAAATGATATTTTCAATGACATTTTCACTGCTATTTTTTTTTCACATCACCTTTTTTTTGGTATTTTCCAAATTTTCTATAATGAGCAATGATAATTTGAAATTATAATATTTATGATTTGAAAGAAGTGAACATATCAAAAAACTATTTTATGAAAAAATACCTTGAATTGATTCACAGAGATTCTCAATGGGTGTTGTGGGATGGGAGATTGTTGCAGCCACCTTCAGAAAATACAATCCATCACAGAGCCCATCTGTTAATATGTGGTGCCTGACCACTTCCTCTCCTTGAAAACCACATGCTGAATATTAGGAGCCACTTCTAGTTCAAAGATCTTACACAAGTGGGGAGGGTTGATTTCTAAGAACAGGCTGTTCACCTACAGCTGAGCTGTATTCCCTGCTTTGTCCCATAAAACTTATTTCCTTCACTTAGGCGGCCCCAAGTTTTCTTCACTTCAGTCTGCCTCTCGTCTCTTTAATGAATTGAGAACAGCTACCCTAAACTATAATAATTAAGGCATGTCCTCAACACCTTCTAGCTTTGTGTTAGGTCTTATTTATATTCTTAGAGTCATCCAACAAATCTAAAAGGTAAAAATCATGACCCCCATTTTATCCATGAGTAAATCTTAGGCTTAGAAAGGATACCTTGTGCCTAAGGTCACATAGTCAAGGAACAGGCATAAAATTTGAATGGAAGGGTTAGGGAATATTGCAGTGGTAAAGTACATGCTAAGCATGTACAAGGCCCTGGATTCTATCCCCAGCACCAAAAAAAAAAAAAAAAAAAAAAAAAAAAAAAAAAAAAAAAAAAAAAAAAAAAAAAAAAAAAAAAAAAAAGAGAGAGAGAGAGAGAGAGAGAAAGAAAAAGGAAACAAGAAAGAAAAAAGAATCCAGGTCCATGTGATTGTGTGATTTCTAAATCTACACAAAAGTCTAACTCCAAATCTACAATACAATGGAACCGCTATCAGAAGATTCCAAATGAGAACTAAGAACTTTTCTGCAATCTCTCAAACAAGACTACTTCTGTTCAGTTCAACAAACTCTAGCTGGCATTTATTAATTTAAAACAAACATGGCAAAATCTTGGGATAGTATAAGATGTGAAAAAAAATGAACATTTCAAAATTATTTTTTCCAGAACTCACTTTGAGGTAAAGCTTCACATCACACTTTATTAGGGAAGAAGGGGCCTAATTTCATTATTGAACTTATTTTCTGGTCAGATATTTTGCATATACTCACACCAAGCCAATTTTGTAAATTCCCATGTTTGTGTTAATGACAGAGTGATCAAATAACTTACTTAAGGTCACACAGCCTATAAGCCACAGAACTGGAATTCCAACTCAACTTCTGACTCCATAATCCCATTTGCTTGCCCTTTATTGTAGCCCAGAGTTTCTCATCCTCAGCTCTATTGGCATTTTAAACCAGATAATTCTTTGTTCCGTGGAAATCTGTGCATACTACTGTGTCTCAACAGCACCCCTGGTGTTTGTTAGGTGCCAGTACCACCCCTCAACACAGGACCAACTTGTGATACCTACAATTAGATAAGTCCCCAGACATTACAAAGTGTCCCTTGAGAGGACAAAATCACCACTGGAAACAGATTCTACTTCAGAGCAATTTTTTTGTTGTTATCCTTGGAGTGAGGTGCAGGTTTTGAATAATAAAACTTGAATTTTAAGAGAGTTTAAACACCAGAGTCTCCTCAATGAACACTTATATATGCATATTTTCTAGAATAAGGGAGAGCAAAATAGTAGCTGCAAGAGTTCTGATTAGTTATCAAACTGAATAAGATTTCACAAAAATTCAGACTACCCAGTTATCTGTCCAATCCCAGTAGAAGAGGGCTTTTTTCTATTCACCCAATTAAATCTTAAGGCATCAAATAAAATTGTTATTTGAAGGAATTTTGAAATACATTTCCCACTTCAGGATTGAGGTGTGGATGACAGAATATTCCTTTATTAGGAATGGTCACAACAGCCAAGCCTATAAAGTATAAAATCTGCTGAACCTCCAGAGATAGGCAATATTCAAGAAGACTCAGATCTCACAACATGGTAAGTAGCTGCTTCCTATCACAAATGTGACGGACACTTACAAAGAAAGAGAAACATCAAGGTGAAAGGAAATTGAAGCAAATAAAGGTTGTCTTTAAGATTTCACAAAGGAGCATCAGACTGCCCCAGGTTACGCCTGATTGCCTGGCTAGACCCTGCTCCCTGCTCTGACACCCTAGGTCAGCCAGACAGCCACCTTTATCTTGGCAAAGACTTTAGAGTGGCTCCTCTGCACGTGTGGTCTTTAAGCATTCCGTATCTCTATGACTGGCCATGTCTGTATCAGGCAGGGCCCTGACAATAAAGAGCCATTCAAGTTTCCCTCTGTGACCTGATCCCATCAACACTCTGATACTGGAAAGATGCCATAAATACTGTTCACTCATTTTGTAGTGTGGAATAAAAGGTCTTTACAGGAAGTTATTATCAACGGTCTGTAAAGAAAGGGGTCAGAACTTTGCTTCCTCCCCTAGTCGTGGGAGTCACCCCAGCCAAGCCTGGACAGGTGAAATGGTTGTACAAGGAGAAAGCATTACCCAGCCTGGGGGGCACCTCAGGTTGCCCCCAACTGACATGATCAAGACATCCTCATCATACTTAGAGTCTGTGGAAACTATATGTATCTGTAGGAGATCCCAAAAAAGAGAATAGAGCAGAGATGTTCAGATGCAGAGATATGCCACACTGTGTCCTTCACATACAAAACTGCAGACCTTTAAACCCTCTCACCTCAGGGAAGTCTGCTTCCTTGTCCCTGGAGGTGCCCAGCCCTGCCCCCCGCCACCCCGACCTGCGCACCGAAGACTCTCATTCTGTAAACTTGCTCGCTGAAGAAAAGTTAACTT